>JAXGGA010002513.1:0-120413 GCA_038373865.1 Uloborus plumipes
AAAATTTTTTCTGCCTACGATATAATATTTAAAAAGACATTTTATAAGGAGAAATAAAATCAGCAATTAACATAAACTGGGAAGCTGGGAATAACTTTGAAAGCTTAGCCTTTTTTCTTGAAATTGTGAACGATGTGATTTTTGATAAAGATCATATTGAAACTGCTACAGAACACACTTTACAATGGTTATGTGCTGAAATCTGTTAATAACGAATTGAAACAATACCAAGGTACTAGTTGAACATTATTATTTGGTAGAAATGTTTTATTTGGGGGAAATTCAGGTCATTTTTTCGACCGTCCCTAAAAAGGGACGCTAGGCATCAATGGGTTAAGGATTTAAATCAGCGGTTTACTGATTATATTCAAAGATATTTTTAACGTCTCTACTAGCGTATTTTGAGCATTGAAGATTGTAATTAAACTTCAGAAGTTTAGTCAAGCATATTTTCGCATTTTCTAGCAATACACGATTCGGGAAAAAAAAAAGCAATTGAAATTTTTAATCTTTTACATTTGACTGCTTCGTAGTTTTTCTGTGAACGAAGTGTCAAACATTTTGATTGTTAAAAATCAAAATAAGCACGTCTTATTTTCTTCCTGCCATGTTCCATTGTATGCTTTAAAAGTCAGTTTTTAATTGATCACAATTATGATTTTTACTAATTTCATATATTTCACTCTTCCAAAATGTATGCATCTTGTATACTCTGCAAGGATTACTACCGTGTATACTCTACAAGGAAGGAAATGAAAGAGGGGAACTGTTCTGAAAATTGTCAGTAGTATTTTTCATCTCTTAAAAATTTACAAAGCTATATCTTTGTTTATAATACAGTACTTTTTACGCTATAAGAACTAAAGGATAACAATTATCAGAGTGTTATACAATAGAAAATTTTGCAATTGTTATAAAACTCAATATTTTAGTTATCAGTGTACTGGGAAAGGGAATTATTAACTTGGGGTCTCCAACTGAAGTCTATTTCTTTTGATAACTACGTATATAAGAGAAGTCTTTAGAAGTGTATGAATAACTGATTTATGATGTAATATTCATTATGACCGTATTTTAAAATTCGTAATTATGTTTTTTTACTGATATTTTTGGTTCAATTGTAAAACTTACACATTGGTAAAACATTGACCATAAAACATTGATGTTTAGATGAAGAAAAAAGTGCCAATTTTTTGAAAACATAAATATTGTCGTTGTGTCCCTAGGGAGATTCTTTAGTAGTTTCGCAATTTCCATTGTGCTTTGGCAAAAAATGCCGTATTTCTGAAATTGTTTTGAAATCTGTAGTTTCAGACTTGACTGAAAGACTTGACTCTGTGGTTGAATTGTTTTGGTAAATATTTCAAGGAATCCTGAGGTTTTTGTGAGAATGAGACAATTCATCTGCTTCAGTTCTTGAATGTTTCTCCCACAGAGTAAACTTTATTTGTGGCTTCTCTTTGTCGCTCGTCAAATAAGGCTTTTGACTGCGGTATTACGACAAGCTAAAGAAATACAGTGAAGCACCGTTTATACGTTTCTCTTTTATACGTTTTTATCATTTATACGTTTTTACTCTCGGTCCCGGCGGAGTCCAATACATATTAATGTTAAAAAATTTCTTTTATACGCTTTCCTGAAATCGCAGTTTCAATTATACGTTTTTTAAAATCTGAGTCAAAAAGAGCGAGAATGGGCGTGGGCAGATGTTTTACCGAAAACAATAAAAAACTGCTTCACTATTAATGGATTTTTGTCTTCAGTGGATGGCCCTATTAAAATCACCGAAGTTACTGATTTTGCTACCCCTGAAAACTGGTCAAATGTAAATGAAGTGTCTTCATTTCATGACTTTGTTAAACTGCGATTCAGAACTTGCGACATGTTCACTTCTAACAATCGATGAAATGATCGATAATGAAGAATCCAGCAGCGAAGAAGAGGATAATTGTTCGGAAAAGCCACTGCCAAGTTTTCAGCTAGCTTTAGAGGGTTTTAACACCATGCAAGACTATCTCATTAGTAGTGAGTTAAATGATAATGTTAAAATGGCACTTTTAACCAATAAACAAAGAATTTTTTTCTGTGAATTCCAAAAGAGCCCTACAGCCTAAAATAACGAAATACTTTGAACGTTAGTCTGAATGAATATGAGAAGTAGTAGATGTAAAATAATTCTGGAATTAAAAGGTTAGTATTACATGCTTCATTTCATTGTATTTCATTATTTTATTTTTCTTATAACCCTTAAGTTACTTTCAACGAAAAATATTCGTTTTTTCTTATTTTTTTGTAATTTTCATTTATACTTTTTTTCATTTATACGTTTTTTTCTCACGGTCCCTTGAAAAACGTATAAACGGTGCTTCACTGTACATTGAAAAGAATGGGTACGATGTGAATTTCTAATATTCTGAGGACAGACATCAAACCAATTCCCGAATTTGGTGGATACATATCTATATTAATTCAAAGTAAGTGACACATTTAGTGCGTCACGGAAACTACTTTTCAGTGGGAAGTTAAAGGGCAGTATGCAGTAAATTCTCGATTATCCGCGGAATGGGGTGTCACGATAACCGCGAATAAGCGAATAACGTGGATAAGCCGAAAAAGGGGAAAAACGATGCTAGTGTATGCAATAGCTAGCCAAAAAAAAGAATCAACTACACAACACACATTTAAATCATAGCTAAAATTGATAATATTGAATGTAAAAAATGTCTTGAAAAGCTAAAAATGACAAATAACACACTAGAATTTTTCTACATTCACTAAATCATCACCGAAAAAAAAAGAAAGACAAAACAAAAGTGAACAAATAAAACCGAGGATGGGATAACCCGACTGGAAAATCGGGAGTTTACTGTATTTGTGAAACAGAGTTTTTGAGATATTTGAGGAAACGCGTTTAGGATTCAATTCTTACAATAGAAAATTTTTGGAATTAGATTTATTTTCTTTTATTTTCAGCGGAAACCAAAAGATCAAGATTCTGTAATAAAGCTAAAGTAAATTAGATAATAATAATATCTATATATATAAAGATGACGGTGTTCGTTTGTCTGTATGTTTGTAACCGCTGGCCAGAAGCCCCCGCAGCACCCACAGACCTGAAACTTGGCTCAAAAATTCGAACGTACCCCGCCCTCGTGCACCTCGAAGCCCAAATTTTTAATTTCGAATTAGTTATTTTTAAATTAATTAATTAGTCTCATTTTTGGTGTATCCGCCATAATTGAGGGGGGAAAACCTCCCCCCACCCCAAAACATTATATATCGTTGGAAAGGGTTTTTTTTTCTCAAAAAGAAAAGTTTTAGCACGTTTCTGTACGTTAATTAGGACAGGAGATATTAATTAATCAAATTTAGTCAATTTTCAAGGCCTAACTCTACGCAGAACTGAAACACTAGAGCCATTTTCCTGATCAGCTGCTTTTTTGTCCCTGAAGTTACTTTGTGGTTTAAATTTGCGTATAGATTTAAGCCTTGAAAATTTATTCAATTTGATTAATTAATATCTCCTGTTACTTACTTAACTTTCTGTCTCTTATATTTATTTGGCGAATTGATTTAAACTTTAACATGACTTTAAGTGGAATTTAAAAGGTTGTGGAGCGCATTTGAACTAAAGGATATAATATTTTTTCTTCAGAGGAGGTTAAAGTGAATTTAAATTTATTAAGTTGACTTCCTCAAAATTCGGGGTTCCCGAAAATGTCACAATGGAACTATCATTGTTAAAAATTTAGGGATGGCTTATCAGTTCTTCTTCGCATTTGGCGTCGTAAAGTTTGGCGACAATCAGGAAATTTACCAAACCTCCCATCCAGTGAAACACTACTTTCTCCAACTCAAAGAAAAATAAAACGGTCTGGGAAGGAACAGTAGTTGCTTGCAGTTTAAAGCGTATTTTATTGCATGTTTAAAACATGTATTTAATGCCGCCATCACTAAATTTTTCATAATAATAGTTCCATTCTGACATTTTCTGTAACACCGCTATTCAGTTAACCGGGAAATTTTCCAAACTTCCCGGCCAGTGAAATCTTGATTATTTGAGAGTCACTGTTAGATTGTAATCACTTCAAAGAGATGGTACGAAAGACAATTATATTTCTTTCCTTTTAATGTTCACATTAAAATCATGGAAGAATGGTTGTGGCTGATCTACCTGATACAATCGGTTCCCTATGTTAATAAATTTAGATTTGGCGACCAATTTTACATTGAAATTACGGTTAAATCGGTGAATTATATTAAATTTCAAGGGCAATATTGCTGTGGTCGTTGAGAGTTTTCGAAAATCTTGGCTCTACAGTTGTGTCAAAAGTTCCATTGAAACGTAAAAATTTCGCTAAAAATAAATAAGTTCCTCACACACACACGAAAAGAAGAAAAAAGTCTTTAAAACTAAAATAATCCTCGCATTGAACACTACAAACTAAATGGCATTAAAAGTGTCATCAATATATTTTAAAAGGTCGTGGTGCACATTTGAATTAAAGAATATAATAATTTTACTTAAGAGGGTGGAGTGAATTTAAATTTATTCAGTTGACTTTCTTTACTTTTTTGCACGGGCATCGCCGTGCGGGTACTGCTAGTAAAAAATATATATATAGTTCCTGCCTTTCACCTTCCCACAGCAGTATTCATCACTAGTCATTTACTTTCTAGGTTTTACTCCACTTTCAAACTTTTGTTATTTTGCTTAAAAATGTATCGGTATCTTGATTTCAATACAGCTACCAACCACATTTTATCTTATTCTGCTTCAATATTGCTCTACTAGAGTAACTTGTAAGTGTAAGTTATTACCCGTATTTCAAACGTTTTTAGCAGCTTAAAAAGCCATTAAATAAGAGTTTGGAGATACTTCAACGAAAATTATTGCACCCAAAAAACTTGACGCTTTATCTAGAAAGCAAAGCTGTTACTCAAAATCGTAAATGGATCTCAAAATGGCAGACGATTATTTATTAATCTTATAAAATGCAGTCATTTCTTTTATATTACAACACATTTCAATAAAACAATTACGTACTTTGCCGAAAGTGAAAGAAATTGGATAGTTGTAATTTTTAAGTTGTTAAAATGTTTAAAATGTTGTTACTTTTAGTACGTTTAACGGCGATTCTCTGTAAACTCGCCTTTTTCCGTACAGAATCTATCTGGGCATGTTTTTTTGAAATGATCTTATAATATTAATACTATTGCTCAGGAAATGAATCTATTACTTTGGTTCGAAAGAGGGCTAATTGAAGTTTGTTTTTCTTATAAATCATGACAGGGGGCAAGTTTTGCTCTTTCTCCTTAGCGCATCATTTTTATGTCCTTTCGAATAAAACTTTGAACTAAAGAGTAATAAAGTGAACAAACATCCATTCTTCGGAAAGTTGTTACATTTTAGTGGGTGTTCTCTTTGTGAGCATCGTGTCGATAGGAGTAAATAGTTTTTTTTTTTTTTTTTTCATTATCAAACGACTTGACAAGTTGTATAGATCTCAGCTATGAAATTAAATGTGCCATGCATTCAGCACTGACATCCGAAGAAGAATTTTATTTGTTAATCAGTTTATTTAAACTATGTCAAAAAATTTCTAAAATTAAGTCGCTTCGAAGGAAAACAAAAAAAATTCTTAAAGTTTTCTTATTTCAGAAACCACCAAAGCGACAAAATTTCTAATTTTAAGAAAACATTTATTTCTTTACGTTAAACTATTTAATAGCGATTACAACAATATTTTCTGAAAGAAATATCTAAATACAGATATTTTTTAGTTTAAAATGTTGAAATCCTAATCGGTTTATTCATAAATAACGGTAAAAATACTTTTTCGAACTTTTAGTATTTGTCGATTAGGTGGTTTCTGAAATAAACGATTCAATTGCAAATCTGACTACCTGCACTTGGCTCTTACCACTTTTGAAAGAAAAATTGTCAGCATTATAAATTTCAACAATAATTAGAAAAAAAAGGACATAGAACTTAAGATTATCGAAAGGTACATGGTAATGTGAATAGTGCTCCATAAAGCATTCGAGGGCTTCAAATAGGTGAAACTTGTTACTTCTGTTCTGAAGCATGTTGAGTAAGACATCATTTTCATAGCCATACGTCTTTAGTCAGGGCTGATTGCGCGGGATGCGCTTCACAACCCAAACGTTTTATCACATCCGAGAAACAACATTCATTTCCTTAATCCCGTCCTTCTTACATGGCTCATATTGACATATTTAATTGCGCATGAACGCTTGCGCACATTTGGGCACTGAAGGCGCTTTTAGAAAGCAAAATCGTGTGAGGTGAACTCTCCCAAGAGTAAAAACTTCATTTTATCCTCAGAGTCGAAGTTTTAGCACAGTATTAGCCCTGAAAGTGTCAACAAGTAGCGACAGCGTTGAAATATCGTACACTGAGAATCCACTTGTGGATTAAAGCTCTCTAAGCTTTATCCCTTTCATTCCTACCTTTGAGTATGATGCCTTATAGGTTTCATCGTACACATCACGATTGCTCGCATTTATTTTTGGACGAATCTACTTCAAAAATTGATTTAAAACAGGAGAACGTTTTAAGCTTTTGAATGGCATAAGACTTGAAAATGTGTATGAAATATTTCTTCCCCATTTTATCGAATTTGTATGAAAAATGAGCTAAGAATTAGAATAGGAAAATAACGAAATAGAATTTTCGAAATAACGCTTCGTAGTGCATACACCCACACTACAAACTAATTTTGTGCCAAATTTTATGAAAATCGATCGAACGGTTTTGGCGCTACGCGCGTCACAGACAGAGAAACAGAAGGAAAGACAGACCCACCTTCAGCTCTGTTATTAGTAGAGAGAGATAGAGAAGATATGTCTTCAAGTGGGGTCCGCATAAGTAGATACTTATCCATTTATTTATGTTTTTTTCATTCCGCCTGTTAAAAATTTGCTTACATTTTTACCATTGTCATTCATTCTACATAGATCATAACTATTTTTCTATACGTGAATCTCCTTTTTCTCAGAAAAGAAAAGAATTTTTTAAAAAAGCGCCAATTTGTTTTCAGTTTTTATGTTGAAATCGATTTCCGTCCTCAATTTCCTCCCGGTCTTTTAATCTCATAAGCTCATCAGTTCTTGAAAATTTACATCTGCGTGCTAGTTAATCGTGCTTAGCCTTTATTGCTGTTTCGAAAGTATCGTAGAAAACTTTCGGTCTTCTAAGTAGATTTAGCTCATTACTTTTGACGAGAAAAAGTTTTCTCAGATCCGACATTTACAGTGAAAAAAAACAGATTGCGAAATTGCCGACAGATTTATGCAGCTGAGGTTTATTAGACTTTTTAATTCTTTATTTAATGGAAGGAGTTTGAAAATGTGGTATTTAGTGCAGCGTGAAAACTGTCTAAGATTCCACTTGGTGTCGGAATATTTTGTGCAGTGAATTTTTCTCTATTGGTGTGTACTGCAATATTCAAAGGAGTTTTCATCTTCATTTTAAAACATGTTTTTTTTTTTTTTGAATTCAAAAGTGCTTTAATCGATTAGTTTTCTTTTCACGTTATGGATATTAACTATAGCTTACTACTTGATTTTCCAATGCAGTAAAGTCCCGAAAACTCGACAATTAATAACCCAACAGAATCTACATTATCTCGGGACAAAAAAATACTGAGTAAAAAAACTATTGTGGTGGCACTTCGGCGTTTTCATAAAATCGATCACGTTTTGCTCCACACTAGGCCGAGTTTTTGAGACTTTACTGTGCACATAGTTCAAAATTAAAACATGCAAAACAATCTTAATGGCATCAGATAAGAAGCACGGCTCAAAAAAAAATCTCATCAGTCAAGAGTTAACTTCTACATTGTCAGTCATTGTCCTAGTAGAAAATTACGTTATCAACTCTATAATCGGGCTTATTAATATTTCCTGGTTACTTAGGACTCCTTGCTTCCTGATATAAATGCCGAAAATTAGCCCTAACAGTGCAAGATCTAAGGGAGAGCAAGCCGAAGCCCTTGCCTCGGGCGGCAACTTCTTGAGGGGGGCTTATTTAACTGATTTCTATGGTGCATTTTTTTTCTTTGAACCGTGGAACAAAAACTTAACGAAAAAGGGTGGCACATAGATTTAAGATTTGCTCTCGCTCAGAAAAAAGCGAAGATCCGGCACTGACCCAGGGACCCATACAAGGGAGGGGCGATAGGGATCGGGATACTTCTCTTGAGAAACTTACCAGTGGTAAATTATAGATATTGAAGTTCAGAAAAGACATTTTTAGACTATCTTTAATGCCAGCGGGAGGGAGGTTTAGGGCTCTCCGCAGAGTAGGTTTCACAATTGAAATCCAAAACATATGAGGTCAGCAAGGATAAACCAAGATATGTTGTGAAGGATACGTAATAAAATCAATCGCCCCTCCCTTAAAACATTTCTAGTACCGCCCTTGCATTGACCATTCTGTTGAATTTGATTTGGAACACAGTCCTTCAATCGAAACGAAATAAAACTGCAAGTGTTACACACAAATCGGAATACCAGATCGCCTCTGCTCGTTTACATTCAGCCTTCAGCAAGGTTGTTTTAAAATGTAGTCATGGAGGGAAGCTGGAAGAAGAAGTGGAAAAAAATGGGTTGTTCGCATCACGGCTCGGGCTGGAGGTTGACCTCCGCGAGTGGAAATGTCTCCCAGATTGAGATTGTTATGCGAAGGTCGTGTTCGAACTTTTTCAGAGAATTCATTTCATTTGGGCAAGGAGAGGGAATTTGTGATTTTGAAACGTAACCGTTCGAGGGCATTTAATTGTTGGGAATATGTTACGATACTTTGTGGTAGCTTCATTTCGTAAGTTAAAAACATGTCTTCATTTGAGCAGTGCAAAAATGCGTTTAACCCTCTGACTGCTCAAGTTTTCTTAACGAAGTCGATTAAAAATATTGCTTTTTTATGTATGAAAAGCCAGAAATTTATGTTCTAAATTTACACAAATTACGTTAGAAAATTACCCTTAATATGATAAATGAAGGGCTTGGGACATGAAGGGGCTGAGTGACAAAACAAAAATTGCGAGTAATCAAAGTCTGAAGTTTTATTACTGCAGCTTTTTTGTTTTCTGGTTTTGCCGTTAGCGTGCGTATGAAATCGGTCTAATGACATCTACTTTGTGATGTACCAATTTTTATTTGCTGACCATCCATTGCTTATTATTGTCCTGAGTGTTCATTTTTTAAAATGTTACTTAGCCCCTTCATCCTCCAAGCCCTTCAAATCTTATAAGGTGCAATGAAAAGTTCTACTTCATATTCCATACACCAAACCGAACAGCATTACCCCCCCCCCCTTTTTTTTTATTAACAAACAACGCAATTTCGGAGAAATTCTTTATTGAATTAGGAGGTATAGGATTTGCAAAATGGGCCGAGCGGTCAGTGTAAATGCTTCAGGAAATTCATTACTGACATTTAAACGATGAAATTGCGGAATAAGGTTTCAAATTACGTCAAGCACGTAAAAATCGCGGGATGAGCAAATTTTCTTCCTACTTCCTGACCCGTGGAAATCGTGAGATTAGCAGCAAGAGGGTAATGTGCTTTTTGAATTTTATTAACTGAATTCTTTTAATTTTGAACAGAGTTGTTGAACAAGTTTTTTTAGTTGAAATACTTGAAACTGATTTCAGTTATTTCTTTGGGTTTGCATCACTGAATCCTATACAGTTCTTTCGTCTAGTATTGTAAAACGATAGGTTAACATCAGCTGCGCCAGTTGTAGTGGTCTGACCGGGAGGAAAGAAAATAGCAGGACGTCTTTCGTATGCATACGGGTTATAAGATACTGTCCGTCCTTTAAACCCGCGCCTAGCACTCGCGAACAGTTCCACTTAAAAAAGGGTAGATGGGTTATGGGGATAACTTTCCGAAGTTTTCAATTTAAAACTTGCATTTGCTATCCTTTGGACATAATCAATTACACTACGTATTTGAAATTAGCATCGTTCCACGTTGTTTGATACGGCTCAAAAAAATTTTTGTTATTCTTCCCCATATTTTTATCTTAGCGAACACTATTTCGGTGAGATCAGAGACCTGACGCATGCTTAAATGCGGGGCGGGTTTCACCTAAGAAGATCAGTGTTGGTGAGGATTTCGCAATCTCTGTTGTTTATAAGCAGGCGAAATATTGTACGAAACAGCTTTTTCGGGTCAGGGTGGTTCTTGCACCTATCAAGCTTCTCTCCCTGTCGTTTTCAACCACTCACATGAACGAAATCGTATCCGATTTAGCAATCTGATATCAAAATTGTCACTTGAGCTAGTCGAAAAGTTTGAAAAGTTACTCAAAGACATAACAGACTAATGACAAAACAGTCGACAGCTTGTTCTTAATATTTTCTCGTAAAAGATATTTCACAGCAATTTTCAATTATTGGTGCAATTTTACACGACAAAATTTCAAAATGATAAACTCTGTACCTCAGAACCAGAACGACGTATGTCCAAAAATGACGATTTTCACTTTATTGCTGTATTGAATGTAGAATCTTATTCTGCATCGACCCATGAGAACGTTATTCTATAAAAGAAATTCCTTCAATTACTCAGCAGCATTAAAAGAGCGCAAGTCCCATCCTTCGCATGTAATCGACAATCGTTTTCGCCCTCTGCTGAAAAGTTACGAAAATGAACTTACGTTAGTCTGGTTCTGAGGTACAGAACTGTCTAAAGCGTCAGAAAAATATAATAATAAATCTTCACACATTCGTCTCTGTAAACTCCTGCAGTTGATATTCTGCTGGTTCGTTGGAGATTTCTCATCAAACCGTTGTTAATTTCGAGACTTTCACATAATTCGAAATTACCAAGACCTCTTCTTCAGTTGGAGAGAACAAATGAAGGCGGTTATTACAAAAAGAAGCTATTCAGTGAAAATGAATAAAAGTCGTAACATGAAGTTGCGACTGAAAATATGAAAAGGATATAAACAGCGCTGAATCCGAAAATATTCCATTTATGTCGAGAGTGTTATTTCATCGAATCCTTGAACACCTGCATATTAAGAAACGCCTGTTTAAATACGTAACTGCGCATGAAATTCACATGCAGCGGTATAATGTAACTTCCGCTGCAATAAACTAAAAACTTCTTAGAACTCAGTTTATCTTTAGAAAAGATTAGCTCCTTCAGAAAAAAATGATGTAAAATCAGTGACTTTATTTATTTTCAGGCAAACTCTCATCAGTAACAGCTGGGACATACTTTTTGAATGCATGCATGCATTTCAAACTTATAAATATACACGAAATTACTTTTCAACAAATTAGAGGACGAATCACATAAAAACAACTTTATTTCATCAAAAATTATGGGTTTAACTTAGTTAACAGACGAATATGCATTTCGATTTGCTATATGGGCTGTTTTTTCAGAAAAATAAAAATCCCTTGTGCAATGTGCAATGAAACCTATAAATTTTGATCATGCTTGCAAGTTGATCACGTGCCTCAGTTGACTGCTTCTGTCAGTCATAGAAATACTCATTTTTTAATTTATGTACAGCATACTTTCTGCTTCTTTTATGACTACATCACTGGTTTTATGTATAGAAATATTAAACCTAGATCAATATATAAGTGTAAAATACATTTTAAAGATAATGATTGGAAATTAAATTGTCCGTAAAATAGTCAATTCCCGATTATCCACGGAATAAGGTGGCACGGTAACCGCGGATAATTCAAAAAAAGGTTAAAACTTTTACTGGTGTATACGATATTCTAAAAATCAAAAATTCATACATTAGTTTGAAATTATAGCTAAAAACGATAACACTCAATGTAAAAAAAAAAAATCTTTAACTGCTAAAAATGAACAATAATACACTCAAAATCACAGTAAAAAGGGAAAACAGAAGTGTGAAGAACCTGAGGATAACCCGAACGGCGAATAAACCAACCGCGGAAAATCGAGATTTTGTTGTATTTGAAGTTCTTACGCATATTTAGTTGATCCAACGATCACACAAGTTAGTGACTGAAAACGAAAAAACTTTAAAGTTCTAAATAAAGTTGTTCAAGTGACTCTTATGTAACGTCGGAATGTTGCAAATGCTTAGAAATACCCTCAGAAAAGTCTCTATCCTTCTATTTAACAATATCCTGAGGGGAAAGCAACTGGTTGCTCGAAAATCGGGTTCCTCAAAACATTTTTTATTCTAAACTGGTTCTTCCTAGTTGGCGATCTGACCTTTCGTAATAATTTTTCATGTCGCATTATACATGACGCCATCATGACTTGAGATAGTGTCCTTACTTTCTAAAGTTAATTGACTGCCGTAATTGCTGGTAGACGCGTAATGAAGAATGAGTGTCAGTTCAATGGTAATACAGTTGCGAACTTATTCTGGCAAAGGCTTTCGCAATATTAAGTTGAAATCACACTTTTTTTTCTTTGATATCGTCTTTAGTTTTTAAAATCATTTCAACGTTGTCATTTGTTTTTATGTTAGTGTGGGCAAGTGAAACAGTTAAGACAACTTACTTTTTTAAAAATGAGCTAGTTGGAAGTTTGTTTTGAAAGGTACAGAACATAAAGAATCTATTTAATATTAAAGCATTATTTTTTGAAGCAAATTTGTACGTTCAAAAAAAGAGTGGAAATTTTTCACTTTTTTTAATGGGCCAAAGCGAAAAATGAAATATTTTTTTAATGAAATACTTTATATTCGATTATTAACAATATTTTTGATCACGTGAATCCACATAAATAAAACAAAGAACATGTGTGTGTGTACCTTATACAAATCCACAGTTTACGTCGGATCTGGACGAAATTTGGCAGGGAGATACTTCGGCACCCGGGAAGGATCATAGGGTGGTTTTTGAGCGTGAAAAAAGTACCGATCCGTTCGAATTTTGAATAAAGGACTTCAAAATGGCTCTATCTAGCGAAATACTTATCGGATCTTCTCGATCTTGGTCTTATTCGAAAGAACGCAAAAAATACCTTCTAGGATAGTTTCTTTCCAGAGGTTTCGAAAACTCCTAAGCGCTAACTTCACCCAGATAAAAGATATGATCATTTTTAAATTTGGAAATATTCATTTGAAATTAGATTTATAAAAATCGTCTGCACGAGCGTGAAAGATTGCCCATTTTTTCTTGAACATAAACAAATAAGTCTTACTTTTGCCTTAGGCTTTCCTGTAACGGACGGATTTAAAAATTTTTTGCCGATTGATTAATTTTTCGTACTGCGTTCTAGCAAACTATTGACTTTAATTTAATCGGGACTTTTAGACACACGCGTCACTTGACATGACGTTTTTCCTCAAGATTGATCCCGTGCAGAGCCGGGCCATGTAGCCAGTGAGTAAATAAGATAATGAATGAATAAATGAATAGAGGAAACAATAAAAGAAAAACTAAATGACTGGCTGAAAAGTGAATGAATAAGAAAGTGAGAGAAATCGGTGAATAAATAAGTGAATTAGTAAATAGATATGTATGGGGGAGGGGGGAATGAACTAATTAATAAATAAATAGGTGAGTGATTTAGTAAATGATTGAAAGGGTAAACAAAATGGACCATTTTACTCAGCCCTTTCTCTTTACCTATCAGTTTATTCTTAGCTAATCTTCTGGCACCTTCAACTACTAGTCCGATCTTTTCAACTGGTGGTTCTACTTTACGGTGTTTTTAGGAATTCGATCTGCCCAAAGAATAGCTTAAAATGTCCCCTCCCCTCGCTCACCACAAACTCTACAGCAGGTTTTGCCCGCAAAGAAGAAATTACAAAAACTCTGTACGAAAATATTTTGATGCATAGAAAAAATATTTACAGACTATGAGAGTTGACTTTGAATGCGGCTTTCCGCTAAAATTTTTAAGGTCAATAATACCCTGTAAATAAATTTACCAAGTAAAATTAAGTTTAGTAAAATATTTCTTATTTATTTATTTATTTGATTTCATGAAACAACATGCATTACATATTTAAACTATTTTCAACCTTACATATTATCGCTTAAGAAGGTATAAGAAAACCTCAAACAGCTCTTTAAAAATAAAATAAGAATGAAGTTCGATGATTCAACGGGGGTAATTGTATTCAATTACAATAGATATATCGAACAGACAGGGAAAAAAGCTTAAAAAAAATTCGAACAATTAACAATAGGAACTTATCAGCAAAACTGGGTTTGGATATGGAGGCATTCGACTGTTTTTTTTTAAAGCATTTTTAGTTTTTTATTATGTTCTTCATTTTCTCACCGAAAACTGTAAGATTAATTTATAGCTCTTGTATGACAAACGGTATTGTTGACGGTGATATTAAAAGCGGGTCAACGCAACCAGATAATGTGAGAGTGTTTTTATTTTTATCGGTTTGCTCGTTTGGAGCCGTGCTATTGGGCTGTTTATCTAGAGGAGTCTTCCAGGAAAGATTCGAAGTGGTTTAGTAAAAAAAACCAGAAAAATATCGATAAGAGGATGTAAGATGATTGTTTGTTGCTGTTTATCCAAAAATAGTTCCATCGTTACCATTCCGTTGAGAAACGGTGTTTAATTTTTTTTTAATTCTGAGAAGAAGATTTTATATCCGTTCTTTTCTGGTGAATCGAAAGGAAATCAATCTAATGTGTGATGGAGGATTTCTAATTGAGGTTTTCAAGTTCAAAATGACAACTATGTGAGTATGTTAAGATACATTTTTTTAAATACGCTTTTATTCGTTTCACTTGTGGGTATGTATGTAACTCTGAATAAAAGATAAAATTCACGATCTTTGCAAATGTACATGTAATATATTTAATACTAGAAAAAATGCTGAAATCTAAACTATATTACATGTTGATGCTCGAGTATTATAAGTGTTTCAGTTGTTTGTATGTAATTGAATAAAAGATAAAATTCATGTTCTTTGCAAAGATAAAAGTAATACATTTTTTACTATTATTAATACTAAAGGCTAAACTATATTATGTAAACCATATTTCTTATATGTTGATGAAGCGCATTTAAAAGCGTATATTTTAGTTTTTTTAAACTAAGTTAAGGATTATTTCATTTTTAACTAATGTCTATTAACTGGAAATGAACCATTACAAATTTTTGTGCTACTGTTTGATGTTGAAAAAATGATCAAAATTTCGAAATGAAATGTCGTGGTTTATGTATATAGTATTTTAATAATTTATAGTTTTTGTTTCATGTGAATCTTAGATATTATTTATAAATAATTGTTTTAATCATTTATACTCAAATTAGCCTATAGGCTTATTTCACGCGTTAAATGTCAGGAATGTACTTTAAAAACTTAAACAATCTTTTTTTATGCTTTGTAATTCAAATAACCCCGCGGAAAATAGGGAGAAAAACAATTGGAGTTCTTAAAGTATTAAGTTTGAATACTTTTCTAGTGTTTTTTTTTATTCCAAAAGACAAAAATTTTAAAGGTTGAAAATCAAAATAAGTAAACATCTCTTTCTTTTTTAAGTCTTCTATTTCAATCTTAGAAAGTAAGTTAGGGAAAAAAAAGTTCTTGTGTATTTTATTA
Organism: Uloborus plumipes; assembly: GCA_038373865.1. Lineage (NCBI taxonomy): Eukaryota > Metazoa > Arthropoda > Arachnida > Araneae > Uloboridae > Uloborus > Uloborus plumipes. The sequence goes on from JAXGGA010002513.1 coordinate 15,557, forward strand.
TGTTCTTCACAGTTTTTATATATTTCGCTTCTCCAACAGGAATTTTACTCCCCTAAAAATGTTAAGGAGTATTTTCATGTCTTGGGAAAAAAAACTTAGCAATATACTGCCATGGAAGGTAAACGGTAACACTTACAGAAATGAGTTTTTAAGAAATGAAATTGGACGTCTTTTTTTTTTTTTTTTTTTTTCTACATAAACCAAATAAACATTTTTGTACCATGAAGCTAAAAGAGAAAAAATGACAAAAACGCAAAATGCAAAATTTGTAGTTTTGAAAAATTTACCCTTTACCTTTTCAAGGCAGTATAGACCTGTATTCCTGTATATATGTACATATATCTTGCTTAAAAATTAGGAACTCAACTGTGAACTGTATCATCAATTTATTAAACCAACAGACATCGAACATTCTGCATGAAATCACCTTCCTTATCAGTAGTATTATGTGCTTCCTTATGCACGGTCCATCTTGATAAAATCCCTGAAACTTTTTACTCGATACCGACACCCTCCGTAAACATTTCTTAAAACGGATTCGCTCCCAGAGGTGACATCGAATATGATAATTTCGGTCATTTATTCTTTCAATTCTGTATCTGGAGTGTGGTACTGGGCAATAAATGTGTCGAATTTGAAGTAGACCATCTTGCGATTGGCTCTTCGAGAGAAATGCTTCGTTAAGCCGTTAAATTGGGCTTTCGTTTTTTGTGTCCCAGAGTTCATGTTTTGCTGTGAAAGTACACATTTGCTTTTTTGAAAGTTGAGTGAAATAGATTATATTTGAGTACGTACCGTTTTTGGAACATGTACCGTCACTGTAAAAGGGGCATTGCTCTCTTGGCAAGACATAGTTTCGAGAAGATTTTTTTTCCAACTACTTGTTCATTAACCCATTAATGCCTGACATTTTTTTTAGAAAGAAATTTTGTATACTGGTTACAAACAGTGTTTAATGGACCAGAAAAATAATTAAAAAATATCATGTAAAAAATAATTTTTTTATTAAGGAAAGAAAAATCGTCCCTTAAAAATTACGATAGACCCCAGAGGGTACATACTTTTATTACTAAAATTTTTTCTGCCTACGATAGAATATTTAAAAAGACATTTTATAAGGAGAAATAAAATCGGCAATTAACATAAACTGGGAAGCTGGGAATAACTTTGAAAACTTAGCTTTTTTTCTTGAGATAGTGAACGATGTAATTTTAGATAAAGATCATATTAAAACTGCTACAGAACACACTTTACAATGGTTATGTGCCGCAATCTGTTAATAACGAATTGAAACAATACCAAGGTACTAATTGAACACTATTATTTGGTTGAAATGTTCATTTTTGGGAAATTCAGACTCTTTTTTTTTTGGACCGTTCCTAGAAAGGGATGCTAGGGGTTAATGGGTTAAAATAATTTTATTAGATTTGAAATAGGAATGCTTCACTTAGAAGTACAGTAAACTCTCAATTATCTGCGGTGGATTATCCGCCAGGGTCTCGGGAAAGAAATAAACACAGTTAACTGATTTTTCGAAAAAGCACCAATTTAAATTTTGTGTTTTTTTTAACATTTCTTACCCAAGAGTGCGGCATTATCCAATAAATTATTTCACCTTGGCGTTATCATAAGTACCACTTCTTTACAGATTTTATGTGCTTGAGAAATTTAAACTCAAATATTTTTTATGCTGTACCTATCTTCACTGTTTGTACGCATCACGTTTAAAGTGTAATGCAATTATTTTTATGCAGCACACATGTTTTATCTTCTTTACCTCTTATTTTTGGCTTTTCTCGGATTGTCCGCGATTTTCGTTATCCGCGATACCCAATTCCGCGGATAATCGAGAGTGTTCTGTATAGACGAACTCTATCGATGTCCCCATCCTTACTGAAGTGTAAGATGCTCGGAAAGTACAACATACGTTTTCATACTTTTTTTTATGTTAAGGTCTTAAAATTGGGAAATGTGCTGTCACTCCCTGCTCATCAATGCTTATATCACGAAAAAAGCTATTATGCTTTTTCATCGTATGAAAATCAATTCAAAAGATCTTTCTTGTTCCATAATGCTAAACTCCTGATCCTTCAATTCTGAAAATATTTTTATAATGTAAACTTGTAGCTGTAACTTCTTTTAGTGTTTGTGTGGTGACTCTAAATGTTGATCGGTTCATCGTTGAACCAGGAATGAAAGCTCATCTCACTGCAATAAGATCTCAGCAGTATACAGAGAGAAAAAAAAATGCGTTTTGTTATTTCAGTGTATCTTGCAAGAAATGAAAAACTCGTTAAAACATTTTAATAAAATAGTCTTTTAAAGAAAAATAATAATAGATAAATAAAGTTTTCAAAATTTTAATGAACACACCCTTGAAAAATGCGATCTATTAAGATTAGGATTTTCTTGAAAAAGGAGAAAGCTTACAATAATGTGTTGCAGTACATCGGAAACCGATACATATTCAATTATAATTTAGCTCCAGCAACTGTCAGGAAAGTAAATGGGTTTTGAATGCAACATACGAACTCCAGGAGAGATAGAAGATCCCAATTCTTTGTACAGTAGAGTTCCGTAAACTCGGCCTACAATGAACCGAAAAGTGTCAGAAATTGTTAAAATGCCGTGTTATTGGGAACTCACTTGCAATAGGTTTTCTTCGTGACTGCATGGGGCCAAGTTTCTGTATTTGACCAAGTTACCGTGTGCCACATTTTTGGGATTCTATTGTACTGCGATTAAAAGAAAAGCCATTAAGATTAAGTTCGATGCTCTTTGATGTAGAATATGAGTTCTTCCATCTTTTGTATAATGTCCGATGCTCTTAAAATGTATCATAAATGTAAGAACATAGTTATGACGTATATAATTGCAAAATATGTACCAAAAGTCTATTTTGGTGTAGGAGACCGTTTTTCAATGCAAAAACGTTTCAGCTGAAGGGCTAAATATGTACACTGTAGAAAATGAATGTTGTTATTACAGTTTAATGCAGCTAATTTTATGGTAATAAACTGTAAAAATTGCTACTTTTACAGTACTAAGCTATAAAATTGCTAATTTTATAGTAATAAACTATAAAACTGCTAATTTAACAATTTATTACCTTGCATTTTATAGTTTTAAACTTGAACCTTTGCTGCTACTATTATACTGTTGTTTTTACAGTATAATACAGATAAATTTTACGGCAATAAACTGAATGGCAACTTTACAGTAAGAAACTGTAAAATTGATAGTTTTACAGTTTATTACTGTACATTTTCCAATTTTCAATTGGAACCTCGGCTGCCAGCATTATACTGTAAAAACAACAGTTCATTTTTTGCAGTGTAGTCAGTGAGACTTTTTATTACTCCAAAACGCGTGTTTTCAATATGTTGTAACTCTGTGCGCCATAACTAGTTATTTCTACTGTCCTCGCGGAGGTTTGACTCCTCATAACATTTATTATTTGTATGTTTTTCAATGTCTGGACTTTTCTTAGTGGGAACATTCTCTCATTGATTCACAGCATACAAAATTTGGCAGATCCATGTTATCACTCCTGGAACAAAATATTTTACTACTCTTTGTTCTACTATATAAAAACTATAAAAGACTGCAGTTATTCTTTATTTCCTAAAAATGTAACTATCCTGAAACTTTAAATTTTTACATGTTGCTCTCTCTTGTGAAAATCGTGAGGGAGTGGCTGTTTCTTGTCTCAGTCATCTTTTACTATTCATTCTTCAATTCAAAGAATCATAATAAAAATTTTTGTATTATGTACGTGAAGCTGCCAAAACAACCACAATGCATTAGCTGGGCTGTCGTAGGTTCGTTCGAAAATGCAGTCATTTCCTGATTTTTATTCCCTGTTCTCCTCATATTTCTACGTTTCTTTTTTTTCTGTAGTTACAGGCAATAAATTTCCGAAGCATAAAAAATCTTACATTTTAACTCTCTCAGCAAAAAATCAGCGACTTTTCAAAAGTTTTAACTCTTTATGTTCCAAATTTAGCATTGAATTTTTATACTTTTTTATTTTTTTTAGTTGAAAATGCATCAAACCACATGTATAACGAATAAAGAAATTTTCACAATCAGTAGGATCTAAAGCCCCCTACGCCTTAGGGCCCCTAAGAAAACTGTTTCCGATCGCAGGTACCATCCGTCGGCCTTTCAGCGAAGTTTTAGGCATTTTATTGGCTATTTTCGAAAATCCAGACAATTTGAAAATTTTAACTACCCATGGTCCCAATTAATTCGAATTTTTGACATTCTACTGTTTCCAATTCTTTACATAATTTTGAATACAATGTTTCAAAAATGTGTAAAGTTGAAAAAAGCTGGGCGGAAACAGCTCATGACATTATTACTGCAGCTATGTAATTTGGTAAGTCGGGCGGCATGTAAAATCATAATTGATGTATCTGCGTCCGCCCAGCATGAAAAGAATTTGTCTTTTCAATTTAGTCACTTACCCGTCACTTTGACCTTGTCCTGTTAAGGTCAAAATGTCTGTCTAACGGAAAAATGAATCAAATTAAACGTCTGGAGAAACAACGAACTCAATGAAACCTCATTTGAGAGAGGAAAATATTAGCCTTCTACCATTACGATAAGAAGTCTCAAAACAGCTTCAAATGCATTCGCCTTTGTATTTGCGAAACAATTCGGTCTTAATTGGGGGCAATTGACTTTATTCTTTTGCCCTAATTTTGAAATTAAGAACTATCTGTTTCTTTCAGTTATGCTTTGTATTTTTCGGTTGCGGAAATTCAAATTACTGTCATTTTCGGTTGTGAGAACCGCCCTGTGCTGCACAGTCGCAGTGAAGAGAAAAGAAAAAACTAGGGAAAAAAAATGCTATTTACGTGCTAGAGCAGTGAAAGCCACGGGTTGTAAATCGTTTTAGCGCATATTTTCTAACCTTTTTTTTTTCTTCAAGCATCAAATAATAGGGTTACAAAAGAGATAGAGATTTAATTAAGTAAGAGAAAATACTGGAAATATCAATTGCACCGGAAAAGCAAAGGTAATCATTAAGCAGTGTGGGGCAAATATTTTGAAAGAATGTTTAGAGGCTACAACACATTAATTTTGGTAATTCTGGTCCACTATACCATCGAATCGATCACACAGGAGACATAGTGATAGTGACGAGTCTGTGTGTGTGTGTGTGTGTGTATATATACTGTCGTCCCCGCTTAATCGAGAAACGGATAAACGAATACCCCGCTTATAAGAATATACAAATACCGATACCATACACGTAATGTTAAAGATCCCCGCTTAATTGAATACCCCGTTTAATCGAATAATATTTCTTGAAACCGACAGTATATTTATTTTAGAACATTAAGATTGTAATTCATCCTAATTTTAATTTATGTTCAAATACAATAAATGTACCTAAGACCTTATATTTAATTGTTACTGGTTAATGTTTTCTGATATAAATTAATCAAATGGAAGTTTTCACATTTTTCTTCTAAATTAGGGTAATTTTAAGGATCTTCTAGAATTGGTTTTACGTTTATACTTTACTACGCATCAGATATGTAAAATCTGCCACAGTAGTGGCAAGAAAAGAAATTAAATTCATAGTGCAAATTAAAAATTATGACGTTTATTAAAGTATTTGAGCACTCATTTTTTGTCGCCAATGAGTAACGTTATTTTCATTGTCAGTTGTTGAGTGTAACTATCCACCGCAAACCAAGTTTCTGTGACCGTTACAGTGAGCACCTGCTTCAATGCACGAAGCTCTAAGACTAACCACTAAACGTTCAGAATATCTCTACTCGCCATCGGAGAACTGAGGATGAGAAGAGAAAAAAAGTAACTGAAACATTAATCTTGCATTGTATTTTAATCTCTGATGAATATGAAGAATCAGTCAGCTCCTGCTTCCATTTTCTTTACTTTTTCGGACTTTTTTTAAAAAATTGCAATGACGGGCTTTGCCTCCAAAATTGTAAAAAGATCAGCATTTAGTTGCTTAAAAATTAGCTTTAAGGGCCATGCTCCACATCAGCGTAAAGCAGAAAAATTTGGCAGAAGCGTAAAATGGATTCAATGGTGTTCCTATGGAAAGTACCCGGATTTTCGGTTTCTGCCTTCAGTTTCGGTCGCGTTTTACGCTGATGTGGAGCATGGCCCTTACTCTGCCTTTTTGTCATGGGTGCAAGTTAGGCTATGCTTCCAAGACGGAAAATATTTGAGACCCCCCCCCCCAAAGCATACCCAAGAAATTAAACCAAAAAAAAATACATATATTGTTCATTAAATTGTCTAAACTAAGAGGGGGGGGGTCTTAATTTTACTTTTAGCAGCAAGATCATAGTTTTAAGTAGAGTAATCGAGAGGAGGGGGGATTTGTCGAGACTTAAAAACCTATTTTTAAACGATGTTTAGTGATATTAGGATAAGGTGTTTCAATTTTTGACGACGTTAGAGGAGGAGGCATAGAAAATGAAATCCTAAAAACGAAATTATAGGTCATATTTGATGAAGTTAAGGAAAGGGAATGGATGGGGTCGAAGAGAATTTACACCGACAAAGGAATTATGCCATTGCAGTTCGTTTATTCAGAAAGAGAAAGAAAGGCTTCGATACAAATAGTTTTGAATTAGAATAATGATTAAAATGTACTTTTAAGAAATCTGATTTTATATTCCCTTCAATTTCGTTTTCTTTGGAAGTAAATATTGAAGGAATGATATAATTTTTTTCGTATCATGGTCCGTCTTGGCGATTTTGTCAAGACGGAAATCCGTCCTGAGACGGAAGGTCTTGCATCCATGCTTTTTGTTTGTGACAGTCTACTTGCATTCTACCTGCAATATATTAAGCTACACTTTCTTTAATCCGATTTCTCCCACGAAATGGGTGGCTACAGCGCATGACTAAAATGGTAGACCAATTTGCCATATGAAACGTTGCCCAGTGAACACCACGAGGAGATAGTTCTAAGCTGTACTCCTCGCTTTTGTCGACTGAATAGAAGATACTTCCCTCTTAGAAAATCCAATTAACCAGCCACGTCATTTTAAAATGTTTTAGTGAGTTGCAAAAGTTTATCCTCAATACGTATTATTTTTTTAAAAAAAGGGTCCACTTATATCACCAACTGAATAGAGGATACGTTTTTGCTAAAACGACCTCGACCTTTAATAAATTTAAATTAGGTGGTGGAACCCCGTAGTTCAAAACCAAATAGCAGTGTATGTTTTGAATAATAGTTAATTTGTTTTGCAAACATTAAGATTCAGCCGTCTGGAAAAATATGATTTTATAAATTATTCATGTTCAATACTTTATAAAATGAATTTTAACTCAGTGTCATACATATGTCTCGTTGTCTTTAACGGATTAATAACGTTGATTTCATCATTTATTCCCTAAGCCTTATTGATAAAACATTTGACTGAAGATAAGTTAATTTCCTCCTTTATAGAAAGTATCGATTAACGATGAGTTTCTTTCTTCAACAAACAGAAAAAAATCGATGTGTTTCGCCAATTCCAATTGAAAGACGATACGTTAGACTGCAATTACGTTTCCTTGATTGGACCATATCACGCAACTTTGGATATGGCGAGTATTCTAGAATTTCGAAAGCAATTGCTATGTATTTATTTTCTTAGATTCATGTGTGGTATTTTCTGCTGTAGAAATCCAATACCATTTTTATTTCTTGAAGGATATAACAAAGAAGCGAAAGTCATAAGCCGGAAGCTACGAGTAAAATAGATTTTGCAGACAGTTTCGTTTCTTTTTTAGTAATTTCGTATGATTGTATGTGTATTTTCCATCTATTTTCAGTTTAGGTTTAATATACTTAATGATAAAATTTTCAGCACGGATTGCTAATGCATCTTTTATATTATTTCTCTCCTCAGTTTTTCTGTTACTACGCAAGATCTTCTTTATTCTTTTATCAGATTCAATGATTTACCCCTCATTTTAAAGCTCATCGTGCTGACTAATAACGAAAAATAGACCGACGGTCTGAAAATTGTTTTTTTAAGTTTAAAAACCCTTTTTATCTGTTTTTACCATTACGTATTACCCATTATTTTAATAAATGGCAACCTAAAGTAAAGACGCATTGGAGCGATAGAGCGTTGTTCTTATAATAATGAGAAGTGCATGAGTTCGAATCCAGGACAATAAATACCGTTTTCATGGGATTTTTCCTCATCAGAATCCCTCATCCAGCTTTCCATCATCATATATGTATTATTTTTTGTAAATGTGTGTTTTTTTAGGGGTACGCCATAACTTAAGTAATGAAGATTTTTTTCACCAGTATCAGGGAAAAATCAGAGTTTATCTAAACAATCGCAATTTACACTTCCAATAAATGTTAAAAATGAAAAGCATTTCACTAAAAATGGTTCTTAACGAAACAATTTAAAGAAAGACTTTGTGAGAATATTAGTGCTCTCTTATGTCGGTTTTACACGTGTCGATCACAACTAATTTGCTCATGGATAAATGTAAATTATGTTCGACATTGAAATTTGGCAATGACCTAGTGAAAAGACCTTTGAGTGAGGGATAATCAGTCCGGTTGTTAATCCAACCGGAAAGTTTTTCCTCCCCCTAAAATCTGCTCTTTTAACGTTTTTATGTGAAATGAGTCGAAACAGTTGCCAGTATTAATTGCATCTTTAATTTAAAAGGAAGTGTCCTTTGACACAGATCAGGCAGAATTATGTATTGGCTAATCTCTGAGAGGGTTTAATTGCTAGTTTTATGTTCCATTGATATTTTTCAGAAAGAAACATGGATTGATTTTTGAGCAACATACGAGCTTTAGGAGTCTTCAGAACTTATTTATTTTTGTACGCAAATTGTGCTTGTATTCATTCAATGTGCAAGAACTTGCATAAAACGAAAAAAAAAGAGCATGAGCTGAACTTTGTGAGTTTCCAAGTAAACTAAGCATTGATCAGAGAAGAACAGGCTCAAACATTTGAACAAAAACATTGCATGTCCAGCGAATATTAGTGCCAAAAAAGGCCGGTGCTTGAAAGAAAATGTTGAAGAGAAATTAAAAGAATATACTTTTAAGTTTTTTAATTATTTCTTACTTTTTTCATGAATGAATGCGAAATTAACTATTATAGGACTAAAGTTATTGAAAATGAACGGCATATGTTTTTTTCTTTGTTAATCTAAATAATTGCTTATTACATTTTCTCAAAAAATTTCACCTATTTCTTTTTATCATAGGTGTTATTTTGTGAGAACGCCATAACTTTTGCAATACTTTACGAAATTTCATAAGTAAGCCATCTTTTTAGAGATTTTTTTCATCAAAATAAAGAGGCAATTCATGTTTTAGTTTTTTTTTATTACGCATTGCTTTAATGCACAGCGTCTCGAAATGGAGCTCTGTTGGTTAGAGCGTCGGGCTAATAATGAGAAGATTGTGAGTTCGAATCCTCATGGGCAAACAAATATAGTTTCAATGATTTATTTCCCTAATTAAAAGTCTGGTCCAAACTACCATGAGTACTTACATTCATTGCAAGATTCTCAGCTAAAGCCCTTTTGTTGTAAAAATCAAAAGAGATTTTAATTTTAACATTGTAAATTGTGGTATAACTATTTAAGAATATGAAAAAAAAAATAGGTGATTTAATTTAAATTAATTTTATTGCTTTTTTTCGCATTGCTTTTGCGTTTTGAGGTAAATCCTCCCATTGGATAGAATATGTAGTTTTTGAATGGCTAATTTTCTTCAGCTAAATTCTGACCCAAATTTCCATGAATATATACAATTTAAACTCTTGGGGCGGGGAAAGGATCAGGATTCTAAACCACAGTTGTGTTGTTGTAATGAAATCGGAGAAAGATACATTTTAATCGCAGGTAAAGTCGCGATTAAGGTAAAAATCGCAGTATCATGTTATTTCTCGAAGGTATTTTTCGTGAGTACGTCAAAACTTCCTTCATACTTTAGCGAATTAAAGAGGTAAGGCACCAATTTCAATATTTTTTACCTCAATTGGCGAAAAATAAAGAAGTCACATTTTTGTTATTAGCTTTTAATGGAAAACCCCCGGTAAAATAAAAACGGGTTTTCAAATTCCTTCTGTGGAGTGTGAATGCTTCGCATGTTTCAGCTAGTTATTCTTAAAGCAGTTGAACATCATTTATTGTAATTATTATAGTGAAGTCGTTAAGCGAATTGTGCGTTAAACACATGTCCTCATATATGAAAGGAAATAAAAATGTATCGCTCTCACTGCAAATTACTTCAAATGTTTCTGTAAAATTAGCTTACAGAGTTGTAAAGGTTTTTATAATATAATATTTTTAAGTTATCTGTAATAAAGTAATGAAGTATTTGATATTGGTTTTGTAGCAAACAATACTTTTTTCAGTCACGAACTTCGTTCTCGTTTCCTTCAGTCTATGGATTCGAACATTTATATATTTTTTCGAAAGTTAACAATGAAGCAGCCGAATCGTAAATTTGTTTCCAAATCTTTCAGGTAATCTACTTATTACACGGAAAATATTACAGATAAAAGTTATGTTACTGTTATGTTTTTTCAATCTTATAATGCAACGAAAACTATTTTACCCATATGAATAACAAAGATTAAAAAAAATCGATTTTTTTTTTTTTTTTTTTTTTTTTTGCGCATTCAACGTAGTATAAAATGTTTTTTTTTTTTTTTTTTTTTTTTTAACATTTGGCAAATTTATGTCAGTGTTAGAAATACCATGAGCTGCATATTTATTGAAATGCGCACTATGATGTGAAGACTTTTTGTTAGAACAGGAATTTTTTAATTCGACAGTTCTGACTGACTCTGTGTTTTATTTGTTAGTCATATACGTAGATTCTTCTTTACCTATCATTCGGTATTTGTATTTTAAATACAATTTTAATACGTTTAATTTTGGAACTGTTAATTTCAAAAATTATTAAATTACAGTCGAACTCACTTATAACGAGCACGAAGGGACCGTAACATGTTGCTTGTTAAACCCAAGTGCTCGTAATAAACGGGTCCTTACGGCCGACGTGCGACCAGAAGGTGTGGGGGCTTGGGAGGTTAAATAATTGAGTTTACTTATAATTTAATTAATAGTTTAATTACATCAATTAATTGAATTAAATACTGTTCTTTATTTAATGATTTCTCTGTAAACAATCAGCCCCACCTGTTATACCGGATTTGTGAACTCTCCCTATTGACACTGGAATGCTGGTGGAATTTTTCATACAAAAGTACTGAACCGCAGGGGGGAAAAATGATGATAAGACAGGAATAAACTAGAAAGATGAGAAAAAAGACTGCGAGACAGAAAAAAATTGCTCCTTAAAACCGGGTCTTGCTCTTTGAAAACGAATTCTGTACCATAGACTTAATATTGATTCAACCTAATATTATCGTTTCCCTCGTTAAATCCGAGTTCTCGTTATATCCGAGCTCGTTATAAACGAGTTCGACTGCAAAAGTAAGCTTTTCTATAAAGCAACGAATGAAATCGAAAGTAAATCTTTCATCAAAAGTGGATGAGCAAGGAATAGGCACTCTCCTCGTATTTTGCTTGTAAAAAATAAATACATAAAAAATCAGCTTCTCTTTTTAGAATTTGTTTGGCCCCAGTTTCCGGAAGTCTAAGAGAAAACATAATTGCATTTTTCACAAAACAGCAACGGAAACTTGCGTTATTATGAAATCGTACTTGGTGGTGGCTGCGCTTTATTTTTATTTTGCTATTTTTTGTCGGATTAAAAAAAAGAAAGCATTAGAAGTAGTTTAAAACGGTCTTTTCTGGACCGCCGTGAAGGCGATTTTAGGGTGCAACGACCTCTTAATAATTGAGCGGCGACCGGCACGATGCCTCAATTTTCTTTAAGCGTTTGTCCGCTTGTCTCCCCGATCAATTGCCAGAGACTTGTTGGGCTGGATCGTATTTGTTGCCACTGGCGTTGAGAGAAATTTTTGAAAAAAAAAAAAGAGATGAAAAGGAAGAACCCCGGATGATTGCACTTGGACATGAATATGAATAGGAAGTAGTTTTTTCATGTATTCGTTTTGAATATTCTGCAATTTTATGATTCTGGTTTAATGCAGCGACGCTGAAAGTTTCTGTTGCAAAGTTAGAAAAGGAATTGCAGATATTTTCGTTTTAGGGCACTGACTGCATTTTGATGCATTTGAGACACCGGCAGTGTTGGGGAGGGAGTCTCCTGAATTGAAAGGTTTATATTTGATGACAAAATTGTTTTCGTCGTCTCTTTTCAGCCTACTTTCCTGTTAAAGTAAAAGTACGAAAAAAAAACCATTAAAAGTGGCTTAATGCACTTTAAAAATATCGCTGAGTGAAAAAAAAAAGTCAAAGTAATAAAAAATATCAAAAATTAAAAAATTAATGTATTAAGGTAGGGTTTTGAGATGGGGATTGTGGGTCTGTCTGTTGGTCTGTCGATCTGTCAGTCTGCCTGCCCCCTCCCCAATGACTTTTGAATGTACAACCCGATTGTAACATTTTTTTTCCCGAAAAATATCATATGCACTTCATTCCCCTATTTCACTTCTTGATTTGAAAATTTTTCGCCCAATTTTGAACAGTTCAAAAAAACTTAGCAGTAGCGCCTACGGAGAAATAAAGACCAATGTAGATCCCGAACTAAAATGCATATTTCCTTCAAGCATACTTTGTTGTTAAATGCTCTTGATAAAGAATGTATGGAAAATATTTTTTTCTGAATAAGCTGTTTTTCGGTCTCCGATTCCAACAACTCGACTCAGACTCCGCAACCACGGCAAAAAACAGGCTCGGAAAAAATGAGCGACTCCTACTATTAGAATTTTAGAGCCTTCGACTCCGACTTTTCCAATTCAGACGTTCATCTTGATTAGATAAATTGAAAAACTTTTAACTTTGTACTGTAATACATACATGCGACAAGTTCGCCACTTAAAGAAACTATTGGAGGCGCTACAGTCGTTGGTTAATGGTAGCTGAAAGAGGTAAAGCCAAGACAGACCGTGAGTGGGTCTGTTACGTATCTGTCCAATTAAATGTATAAGTATAACTTCTTAGGATAATTTCTTAAATCAAAGCAAGGTAGTGAGTGTATTCAAGTACTAGAATAAGAGTCAGAAATCCCTTCACATTTTCGTAGGATTCGGATCCATCATTATTTAATTAATTTAAGTTCCGTTGAGTTTAGTTTTCACTTAATTCCAAAAAACTATTTATGAAACACGGTTAGCATACAGAATTTTTTTTCCATGTGTGCTCCACCAAAGGTCTTAAGTTGACAGAAATATCATTTATAGTTTTTTACATTTTTCAACAATGATAAGAGTTCAACAAGAAATCCATATAAAATTAAAATTATGCTTTAGTGTCTTAGAACCTTGTTTTATAAGTATAATAATCTAGTTTGTTAATTGAAATAGAACCAAAATGAGCTTATATTTGGAAATGATTTATTAAAACGAAATAAACAGTCGATGACTAGTTTTGGTAGACTAACAGGGAAAAGTTTTAGGTCTTCAGTTGTAAGTTATTTAACTAAAGAAGAATATTACACCAAAATTCATTTTATTTTACCCGTTATTTCTCTCTCTTTTCCCTTTTTCACTTGTTCTTTTCTCTAATTACGTATTATGGGAGTGCCCAACACTCCCACAAGCATTTTGTGATTTTCTTGAGCTGGACACCACCCACGAAGTCGGCGCCCCAGATTTCAAAAGTAGTTTTTTTTTTTTTTTTCTAACTCTTATTTCTTTCCTCGTAGTTGTTTTCCATGCGTTTGGAGAGAAATGTTAGAGAATTTGCGGGCGTTCCACTAAATCTGTCAATTAATGGGAGCGGTATACGAAAATTTTAAACTATTTTAATAAAAATATGTATGGTTAGAAGAAAAGCAAAATATGGAATATTGGTGAAATATAATTTTATATATATAGATAACTTTATGGGTTTCACTTCAGTCAATAATATCACTAACAACAAATGAGAACTGCTCATCTTTATTCAGAGAAATTGACATTAATCGGTCAATTTCTTGCGCTTCTTAAGAATGGATATTTAAACACCCAGTTAGAAGAAGACCTTAGCGTCATTATACTGTATGGCGCAATATAAAAAAGCTATGTATAAGAACACAGTCAAGTGTGGATAATCTCGTTCGGCATCCATGCAATGGAAAATGTGTCTTCATGCAAATATTTTTATAGCACAATCTAGATCTTGAGATCGGAAACTTTATGGAAGTATTCTTGAGAATATCATAACATTGAATAGTTTTGTTTATTTTTACAAAATGCTTAGAATTTCTACGATTACAATGTATTGTAAAATGTGCGATGTTTTGTAAAAAAAATCTTTTGTGGGAGTATATATATCGTATGTTATCACTTAAATTTTCAATACTTATAAAGGAAATGTTTCTCACTTTTACAACAAACTTGTGTTTATTTAATGTTAACTTGCTTGTCGTTTTAAGGGTGAGTTACGGTTTGCTGTTTTAGTAGCCGTTCTTCAAAATATATGAGCCAATATTTTGAAAAGTGCCAATTTGAAGTTGGAGTTTTCTGATTAAAAAAATTGTTTGCAGAAAAAAAATTAATATTGGATTCTAAATCTAAATTGGGTCTAAATGCAAGAAAATAAAAGGGGGGAGGTCAAGGAAGTTATTTACCCCCTCCTTAGAGGACTCCCTTTTAGGCCGTTACAGATCTGATGAGTGTTACAGATCTGATGTTTATGAGCTACATATCTGAGTTTATGCTTTCAGTCTTCATTAACATCTCTAAAAACGATATCATATCCTTGAATTTTTAACATAGAATTAAGATAATTATATTAAAATATATATATTAGCTAAAAAATCAAATTTCATTATGAAAAAGCATTTCTTGGAAATAAAAATGAGCAATAAGGTTTTTAGATAAAATAAATTATGATATTACCAAATCCAAGCTAATAAAACATCTGTTTTGTTTTGAAACAACACACAATTTCAGCTTTTTCAACACACAACTCTACTGTTTGCTTTTCTTTAATTAGTTGCAGGAAATTTAATTTCTTGATCAGAAATTCAAATTTAGTATGCTAGTCATTATCTAGTTATTTATCGAAGTTATGAGAAATTGAAGCACCAAAAAATAAATAAATAAAATAATAATAATTAATTAACTTAATTTCTGCAGTGTCAATTTTTCTTATTTTACTAACTTCTATTGTCAGGTCATACAAACCACAAATGAAGCAATTGTACTAAAACTCATTGCTTTTCATTTTTTAAGAACAAAAATATTATATATATATGGCTAAAACCTATGATTTTTGCTTTTTATAATTCTGAAACGTGAGAGTTAGTTCAGTAACATATTCGCTGTTTTTCAATGTTACCGCTCTGACTATTACCGATCTGACAAACCGACAAAGCGTTGTTTTTTATTTCCAAGTCGATCGCACTAAACTAAAATCAAACACGTGGTTTTTTCACTTGTAATAAAGGACTATACTTATATATAAAATAACTTTTAAAATAATGAAAACTGCATTTTAGCGCGTGTTACCGATCTGATGACTTAAATGACACACATTTTATAAAATCACTTTAAAAAATCTTACCTACAATTTTAGATGCAGAGATGCAAATTTTTAACTACGATGCGATAAAACATCACACCAGGTACTCGGTATCATGTGGTATCGGTGCAGGAAATTATTTTGGGAGCCTAAATATAGATCGGAAGTTGTTGTTACCGCTTTGACGGCGGTGCTGAGGACAAGCTA
This sequence comes from Uloborus plumipes, assembly GCA_038373865.1. Classification (NCBI taxonomy): domain Eukaryota; kingdom Metazoa; phylum Arthropoda; class Arachnida; order Araneae; family Uloboridae; genus Uloborus; species Uloborus plumipes. The sequence goes on from JAXGGA010002513.1 coordinate 31,340, forward strand.
ATTTTGCATCGGCTAGAAAATCAGAAATCGATTAAAACAAAAATGAAGTAAAATATTAACAAAGGGGTAAAAATAGAATCCGTTTTTTGGGCAAGTGCGTTTTTTTGGGAAGTTAGAAAGTGCGTATGACCTGTTTGCATGCTAAGCTTTGCTACTGGGGACACGTTACCGATCTAATTTTCGAAATATAAAAAAAATATTTTCTGAAGAATTTTTTTTTTCTGATGTTATTAGATGAAATGAAAGCAAAACCTTAGCTTCTTTTTGGGGAAAATTATTTTTTAACTAGTTATTGAAATACTAGTGAAAATTCACTTGGGACTCAAATTGGCACTTTTCTAAATATTAGCTCATATTATATAGTGTATGATTTTGTATGGGCGGGTGGAAGGGAGGGTTTATTTCTGCAGTCGATCATATTACTTTTATCTGCTTTGAACTTCTGTGATGGTTTTTGATAAATTTTAACCATTCATTGTAACAGTTAATAGATACCTTTTGACGTAAAAGATACATATTTTACCCTGAAATTATTAACTTTAATGTCAATCTATATACATAAAAGACTACTTTTGAAAACGTATGTCCGGGGTAATCTTCCAAACTACTGAACCGATTTTAACCATTTTTTCACCGTAGATAGCTACAATAACAGGGAGCAGGATAAGCTATAATTTATTTCTAAAAAGCTTAGTTTAAAAAAGTTATTATGGGAAACAGTTAATTTTATGTCATTTCCCCATTAAATGATTAAATTTTCAACTCATTGTTGCAAAAATTTGGTGCCATGCAGCAACAATATTGATTGTAATCATATTGAAAATTTTGAACCAAGGCTTCTCTGGAGTAAGTATGGAATTTATTGCCTTCTACGGATTTTTATATTTATCCGAGTCAACAATACAATCTCAGCCTAACGGGTGAGATAAAAAAATATTGATTTTGGCAATAGTTAGAGAATAGAAAGTGTTTATAGTCAAAAAAATTTCTAAATTAGGTACATAAGATGTTTTCACCTCACCAATGTTGTCACGAGGATAGAAACTAATAATGGGACTTATTTAACGAGCAATATTTGGAAATGGTTAATTTCAGTGCGATTGATACTGTAAATATATATTTATTTTAATATACCAAGCTTATAACATTTCCTATTTACTTAAACATTATTTGTAGCTTGCTATTTTTTTTAGCTTGCATTATTTTTTTATAGTTTATCCATAACATAGCCATTGTTTACAGAAGTAGCCATTATGTTTATAGATATGGACTTTAGTGTTGGGAAATTTATGAATGAGTTTCACTAAACCACCCTACACCCACAGAAATCCGGGCAGGGCCGGGTACCCGGCTAGTTATGTATATCTGAAATCATTCAGATACAAAGTCATTTTGGTGCATACAAGAAATTAAGCTTGTGTAATTTTAGACGAATTTGTTCTTAATTTGCTTATTAGGCAAGTTCGGAGTCACCATTTTGAGACATTTAGAAAAGTATCACCGAAGTAATAGGAAAATGGGGAAAATTTGATGCTAGTTGAAAGTGTGGTAGTGCATATAGTTCAGTTCACTAACAGCATTGATGCCCCCCCCCCCTGGTTAAGCAGTGAAACCAAAGACCTCGAACTTGGTATTCTAGTTCTAAAATATGTGGTGCAACTACACAACCACTCAACCGGACATTGTGAATACTATTTGCTTGTTAAACCTGTCAAATATTAAAATGTTAAATTACTCCGATTTCAATTTCTTTTAATACGCTTTTATTAGTTTCACATGTGGGTTTGTGTTTAACTCTGAATAAAACATAAAATTCACGTTCTTTACAGATATAAAAGTAATATATTTTTTTCTATTATTAATACTAAAGGCTAAACTATATAACAAGTTATGTATTGATTGTAAGTGTTTCAGTTGTATGTATTAAGGCCCCTATGTATGTCACTCTGAATAAAAGGTAAAATTCACGTTCTTTGCAAATATAACTAGTATTTAATACTATTATTAATACTAAAGGCTAAACTATATTACATATTGATGTATTATGAGTGCATGTAAACTTAGCAGATATTTAATAGTTTTGAAAATCAGAGGGAAATTAGAGTATCATGAAATATAGTTAAACTTTTGTTTGATTGACTCTAAAATCGTATTTTTCAGTTTTCTTAAACTATAATTTATTCTTCCTTCTTTCTGCAGGTGTCTGGAGGCGAAACGATGTGTGAGTATGCCCAGTGTCTCTCTGACTTCGTCCAGCAGCACTTCTCTCCAGCATCGGTCCCGCCTTCTTCGTCTGCAGGACAGACGGTTCAGGCATAGGTTCCCGGAAGTGCCGCAGGATGAGAAACTCCTCAACTGTGAGTACCAGTCGATATGTGATGCTTGGTTATTACTTCAACGCATTAATAGTGTTCGAATTACGTATTTGTACGTTTCAAACTGCGTGATATGGCTTTTGCGCTTATGTTTTAAAGAAGGATTAATTACAAACGGGCTCCTTGTAGCCCCGAAACACGTGTCTGCAGTATACCTGTATATTTGTGCTTCGTTAACGTTGGATTTAAACCTCAAATCTATCGCACAAAGGTATTTATATTCTTCAATAAACTTCATTTAAGTGACCAAAAATTCGAAACTCCAGCGAACTATGGGGGGTGCTGCGACCACTGCCTCGCATGCCGTTTTGTTTTTATTACTTCTACGCCAAATGAACTAGGCATATGCATGATTTTTTCGTTCTTTATTCTTTTTAAGTTATTTTTCATAAGTCTTGACCAAGACCAACTTGTTTTGATACCCCAAAGCAGACAAGTGGAATGTACTGTTTTACCGCTAGAAGGAATTTTGTAAGTCCCACAAGGTGGTGTATTTGAGCTCTGGTGTTGCGAATACTCCTTTGTTTTTTTAAGTTGTTAAAATACAACTTACGACCATGAGTCACATACGGCTAGCAAAGCTGACATGTGAAGCCCGTTGCTTTGTTTAATGTTGCTAGCAGAAAACTACGATTAGTTACAATGTCACAAATTTGGAGTCAAATATTCGGACATTTGTGTCTAGAAAACAAATGCAATTTCGCATCAATAGAATAAGCATCAAGAAATGATAAAGGTTACCCGTGTTATGTAGTTTCTTTCCTTTTACTATTTTTTCTTTATTACTATTTTTTTCCTTATTTAGAAAACATTTTAATGTTTTAAGAAATTCTGTGTTTCTGGCTGGTCCACAGGGATAGTTTTAATATGAAGTGTGGCCCTCGGAAAAAAAGGATGGGCGTACTAGTTTAATTAAATTGACTTATCAACGTTGCTGTATCATAGACATTGGAAACGTTCGCGCCCGGACGAGCGAGCTTTTCCAATATCTATAAACGATATAGCAGTTGTGACAACCTTTTTAAAATCTTGGCTCCACCGCCATTTCAAAAGCTCTATTGAAATAAAATATCATCCGGATAGATAAATTATGCCCCAATCAAAATCCATTAAAAATTCCTTTGGTTCTTTTACGACAGAGCTAGAAATAATCAAAGTAATGGGACATAAAATTATTGCATAAAAGAAAGCAAAGCCTTGAACGCTTTCAAAGAAGAGGGTTTTTTTCCTTTTTCCATTGAAAACGTGCTTCTTATCATTTGAATTGATATTTGAATCTTAGTGCCATTGCCTCTGAAATTTTCTTCAATTACTCATCTAAATTTGCAATATCTATTTGATAACCTTCATGATGGATTCAGAGAACTCGACCAAGGTGGAAAAGAAATTTAGTTATATCCCTGTTGCAAAAAACCAGGCAATTTCCCCCAAAAGCATCGGACGTCTTGTGATGAACACCGTCCGAAAACTGCAAGGTCGAAATGGGACGACTCTTCCAGAGATCAAGAAATATCTCCGCACCAACAAAAATCTGGATATGAATTTGATAGGCGCCGAGCTGAAGATGCTCTTTAAGAATGCCATGGAACGCGGTCTCCTGACTCGAGAAGGAGGCCAGTACAAAGTAGGAGAAAGAGCTCGAAGGAGACGTAGATCCTCTCGAAGGAGATCTGGCGGACGTAGGAGAACCAGCAGGAAGCGATCCGGGGGTCGAAGAAGATCCAGGAGATCTAGTGGTAGGAGGAAGAGGTCAACTGGAAGAAGACGCAGGAGGAAAACCGCTTCTATTGAGGAAGAGTGATCCGTTGCGTGCAAAAGGAAATCGGTATACTTACGTATTAATTCCACCGCAGCTGCAGAGTTAGCGGGTTTTTTTTTTTTTTTTTTTAGTGGTTTTAGATAACTGCGTAAAAAAATAAAACCAAATAAACCGCCAAATCTGTAGCTGCGATGGTGTTAATACGCAAGTACCAGAAGTTTTGTACATTGAATAAAGATAAGCGGATGCTCAAATTCTATGGCCAGCCTTAGCGCACTCATTCGTTGAGTTGAAAAGTAGAAAAACTTTCCAAAACTAGCTGTCGTGGCCGTCACGAAACTTTCTTCTATATCTATCTTATGAATTCCGGTTACAAAATAAAATACGTACTCGCCCGAGTAGTTGGAGACAGCGCCAATTTCCCAATTATCGTAATAACCCTGCAAATGCAGAATCAATGAGCGAAATTGGAAATCATTGCAAAAGCCTTGTTTAGATAAATTGCAAACATTTTGTTTGTTAGTAAAAAGAAATTGGCAACAGTTAAAAATTTCAAATCATTGAAAGTTTTCAGCTGTTTTGATAATTAAATAGCGTGAAAGCGATTTTTTAATGAAGTAATTTTTCGCATTGTTGACTAAGCGCAAAAATCACCCCACCCTCCCCCTGGGGCGATTGGCGCCAAAATTTAATCGATGCTTGCTTCCATATTGGGTTAGTGTTATTCCAAATTTCATTCAAATCGCAGCAATATTTCCCGAGATACAGTAGGTGCAGTGACAAAATAAGCACTTTTGATTGCTCCACCCCCCTTTGAGATATTGACACACAAATTGAATCAGCACCTGTACTCAATAGGGTCTACCTATGGACTAATTTTCGTTTGATTCCGCCGGTTACTTCCTGAGATATAGCAGTCACCCCGCGCAGAACACGTGCGATTGCTCCACCCCCCTTCAAGATATTGACAAACAAATTGAATCAGCACCTGTACTCAGTAGGGTCTACCTATGGACCAATTTTCGTTTGATTCCGCCGGTTACTTCCTGAGATATAGCAATCACCCCTGCGCAGAACACGTGCGATTGCTCCACCCCCCTTGGAGATATTGACAAACAAATTGAATCAGCACCTGTACTCAGTAGGGTCTATCTATGGACCAATTTTCGTTTGATTCCGCCAGTTACTTCCTGAGATATAGCAATCACCCCCGCGCAGAACACGTGCGATTGCTCCACCCCCTTGGAGGAATTCGCTAAAAAAAGTCAGGTGCACCAGTTCACATGGTGGTACATATGTGAAAAAATTTTTGTTCGATTTCATTCAGTAGTTTTTGCTCTAGCGCGGCCACAAAAACTGGTCACACACATACAGACTCACACACACACAGACAGACAGACAGACATTTTCTAAAAATGGTCGAAATGGACTCAGCGCACCTCAAAACGTGCAAATCCGTCAAAATTCGACATTCGAAAATTTTCACGAAACCAATACTTTCTTCTATATATTAGATATAGAAGAAAGTAAAAACAAGAAAGAAAAACAAACTTGTTCGAAAAATTTGAGCCAGTGTGAAGATTGAAAACATTTTTAAATAATTTATTTACAAATTTGAAAAAAAAGATTCAAAGTTGTTGGAAAATTACCTTGACCCCTTGAAAAAGCTTGTAATTTAAGTTTCAAAAAATCATCAAATACATAGCAGTTTGCGCTATGATTTGAAATAAATAGATATGGAATTTAAGTTTTGGTTTATTTTAGTTTCTTTGAATTGAGTAATTGCTAATTTAAGAACAGACACATTTTTGCCAGAAAGTTGTAAGCATATTTTGTTCTAAGTTTTGCCCAATTGACTATTGAATGTAAAAGTACATAGAATTCGGCGATACTTTAGGGGCGATCTCTCTCTGTTGGCGTCAAATCTTTGTCACCAATGCATGAGGGAGAGAAAACTTTCCTTTGCAAAAAAATGGTTACCAAAATAAAATAGTCATCAACAAAAATTTGACAACCACACCAGATTTCCAATTATAGAAATTTCCCCGAACCTTGTATCACTCAATTAGACGTCATCTCAAATTCGAAATTTTAGGGGAAGGATCATAGAACATGCCTGATTGGTATAAATGTTGAAAATTACTTATATTAATTTTCCTTGATCTTTAGAGCTATTTATTTTTTAACTGGAATCAACTACATGTTTAGGAATTTAAAAGAAAAAGCTGGAAAGGAAAAAATGATCTCGAATAAAGCTTAGTCTAGCGCCTTAGTTACTACTTTTAATTAAAGTTTATTTGAACAGGCTTTTTTTTTTCGTACATTGATCTGACAGGAATTAAATTTATTTCAAAAAGCCACTCTTCAAATACACTGTTTTGAAGACAAAAATGATTAAATTATAGTTTAAAAAAACTAAAAAATACGCTTTTAGAGTTAATCAAATGAGCATGTATTTTTAATACATCAAAATGAAACATAGTGTAGCCTTTGGTGTTAATAATAGTATTAAATATATTACTTTTATATTTGTAAAGAGCGTGAATTTTATCTTTTGTTCAGAGTTACATACATACTGACAAACAAACCCACATGTGAAACTAATAAAAGCGTATTAATAATAAAGTATTGATGAATCAAATTGAGTGATAGCTCTCAAATAACGTGTTCGTTGCATAGAAAATGTCGCTGGGTAATGCAGCTCAATAGCTTTTATTTTGGTGGCTCGACCACGGGTCAGATACAGCCGTTTGAGAGGATTATGCCAGAAACGTTTTTCCTGTCTTCATTGACTTGCATGCCCGACTAGCTTCTTTTAAATATTTTCCTCGTCTGCCGTTCAAGGAACTTGTGACTACGTATTCGGACTATCTTTTATCAGTCTTAATGACTTCAGTAATGTATTATTTATTTTGTTACGAGTTATTTTTTCCCCGTCGAACAACTTGTTGAAATTCGTCTTTGAAGCGCAAATTAAATAAATTTGAAAGCATCCCTATATACATGGGGAGACGCTATTGTTTAGTACTCGGAAGAAAGTTAACTTTGTTTCTATTCTTGTTATGCGTTCTTTTCATTTACCCATAGGTGCTGTGGGTGAAGAAAAACGGCCATTTTGTAGTAAGCTTGAACAGTCGTTTTCTAATCTTGGTCTCCAAAAATAGTTTGCTCTTCAGCTCAGAGCTTGAACTTAATTTAACCTAGGAATTTCGCTAAATAAGAAACACTTTATATCTCCTGTTTTAATTAAAATAATTTTCGCAATCTTCATCTTATGCAGAAAACATACTTTTGAATGATGTAAAATGTTGAGGGGTCTGGGAAATCTTAATCCTCTAATGAGCAATTTATGAAAAATCAGCTGCAAAAGAAAACAAAAAAAAAAAAAAAAAAAAAAAACCTCACCGGGGACCGAAATAATTCGTACCAAATTTCAAGGCTGTAGGTGCAATGGGGTTTTCTGAAAATGGGACAGCCTCAGCCATAACTTCATTTTCTTTTTTTTTTTTTTGAAATTTTTATCGCTGCTAAAAATCATTTCAAGAGTTAAAAGAGTTAAAATTTCTGATGACTGTTGAGAAAACTGACGTTTTTTATGCATTTGTTATCTTAAAAGTGAAGCAGGCTAACTTAAATGCAACTATTGAAACTGCAAAGCAACAGTATTTTGTATCAATTTTCAGTGCAAATTAGTTTCTTCTTTATTATTTACCCTGGTACAGCAAAAGCTTTACTTTAAAGCTAATCTTTCAAAAAGTTAAATAACGTCTTCAGGACCGACGAGAAGCCATACCAGCCTAGTCTGAACCTAGGGGCCGGCCCTTGAAGGGGGCCCGGTGACCAAAATACAAGGGGTCCACCGTGGCTCTCTACGCCTCTGAACGTCCCTATAAAGCTTTTAAATCTAAAATAAATGAATTACTGTTTTTAAAATAATCAAAAAAATTATATACTTATTTTATCTTCTGTAAACAATCTATTCTTTTTTAAATGTTTTGTTCTAAGTTATTAAGAAATAAGAAAAGGAAGTGATCTTAAGTTCTTTTTTTTCTCTCAGATTTTTCATGTGCTCTTGTGTCTGACATCCTTCTGCAAGGGCATCTGTTCATCACTCAAAACTACTTCGCTTTCTACTCAAATATATTCGGACATAAAACTCAGGTAAGCCTCAAATCAAATTTCATTTTAAGTCACATTTATTTCGAGTTTTGTTGGTGTCATGCTGAGGTAATAACTGAAATGTTCTAAATTTATTGCTTTTCTACGCTTCAATTGTCTAATCGCAGTTTTTCAAATTATGAAATGCGTTCAAAAAGAAAAAAAAATCTCGCAGCTTTGTGCTAAGCACAATCAAATAGCAGAATTTCTAAAGCCAGAGCCATCTCCTAAAATCTGGTACTTTTAAATCCATAATTCATTTTGCATTTAAATGCGAAACGCTTGCATCACACGAAATAACTGAATTGGAATTCCGCTAATGGTTTTATACACGCAGGTAAAATTCGCAAGTTATTAACGCTTTGTGCTGAAGAACATTTGCGTGCAAGAAATATTGCATATTTAGCCATTGTATCAACAAAGAGCACTTTTACGTGGGAATACAAAGTTGAGTTTAATGGAATTAACTATTGAAAATTATGAATAAAATAGTGCATTTTTGAGTTTAGAACGCGTAATGAACTATCGGAAAAGAAATGGTAATGTTCTTCCACTTCTCTGAGAGACTTCATGTCTGAACATCTCTGTATTTTAATAGCTTTATGGCTGCGTTCAGGGCTATATCTACGAGTAGGCAAAGTTACGCGGACACCCAGCAGGTCCTTCATTTAAGGGGGTCAATTTCCCCATGGCTTTGAGAAATCGATGCATTTACCTATAAGTGAGCTCGTTTTTCGTTTTTTCCCGGTGAAATTGCATTGGGTTTTCCCCCTTCAACTATCTTTCTGGAAAAATAGGAAATGACGAGCTTGAAGCCTAAGATGGTAAATTCTTGCAGACGGTGGAAAAAGGCTAAAAATTGAAAAGCTATCATTCCCAAATTATAACTGAAAATTCATTTTTAATTACAGTGAAACTCCGATTATGCGTTTCTCGAGGGATTGAGTGAAAAAAACGTAAAAAACGAGAGACCGTAAAATACGTAGAAAGCACCTGCTGAAGGGACTCCCGAAAAAAAACGTAAATTCGGTTGAAGTAAAACCGGGGCTTCACCATAATTGCCTATGGCCGATAAATACTTTTAGTTTAGTGCACCCCCCCCCCCCCCCACACACACACACTTTTTTCTTTATTTTATTTTTTTTTTCAAATCGTTAATAGCCACTTTATGCAGGACTTTGTTTCGTTTTCTTTTCCGCTCTCTCTTTTTAAGAAAAAAAAAGCGCACTACACAACTATGGAAGAATGCAACATAACTTCAATTTTCATTCATTTTCATCTCTCTCCTAATCCTTTCCACCCCCGCTAAGGATCTTTCTGACATTTTGAAGATCTTTTAAAGAAAAAGCCCGCGAAATCACTCTTGCTTGCTCTTTAGAAGGTTAACTAAAATTATAAAAAAGATAAAATGGATTTAAAGGTTTTTCTTCAAATTCCCCTCTCCCTCCACAAGTATAGGGTGAGTTCTGGTAAGTGCGTACCCTTTTTTTCAAAGTTCATGTTCTCAAGGATGCTGCTCTGTTGAAAAACCTTGTACACTCACAATTTTTTTTAGTTTTATTTCCAGATCCTTTACTAAGATTTTCAAGCATATAATATGTCAAATAAACCATAAGCATAGGTTTTATGACCTGGTTTATGACACCTATTCTAAGGTACGCACTTTCCCTACCTAGCGGGGTAAGTGCGTCCACCTTAAATTATGTGAATATGAGCAGGAAAAAACTTCTGGCACATATTAAATATGTTAGGTAGTTGCCTTGGGATAATTCCTCAGCACTTGCTTGCATGGATGAAACGAAATCAGTGATACCCCACGAGTCTTGCGAATAACTGTGATTTGAAGATAGAGTTGTGTCTGTGATTCTTCATTTGTCCTTTTAATAAGACCAAGTGAGCAAATGTAAGTTGTTTTTATTTAGTAATAATCACTTATAGTCTACATAGTTTATTTTGGTTTAATACATTAATCAGTCTGTGTTTAAGCCAAGGTTCGCACTTAAACCTTCTTAAATGTAAGATGAGACGTGTGCGTTCAATAGCGTTGTTGTAAGTTCGTACCCCTGTGATTTTCATTAATTCTATTTGTATGGTAGATCGTTAGGTGACCTGAGTGAACAATTCGGTTTTTTTTCCTTCTTTTTTTCGAATAAATACGATTTAAAAATATTTTCTTATTAGAATCAGCAGCAGTTAGAAAAAACACAAAATAAAGAGCAAAAAAAAAAAAAGAAAAAGAAAATAATTGATCATGATATGATACTTGTACTTTTTTTTTTTCTACTTTGAAATAGTTTTTCACAAGTTCTTCATTTTCTTAAATATAATTTATTCATTACTCCACCTTCGTTTTTTGAATCAGTTGGTTCCTTATTTAGTGTTTCACTTAATTTCATTGCTTTATTTGTCATTCTGGTTTAAATTAAGTATAGCTTATGATCGCTATTTTTAACGAAAAATTTACTAACTGATATCTAAAAGCCAAAATATTTCAGAGGTAATGAATAAAATTGAATTCTTATGCCGCATTCAATGTAAATATAAATACTTGATGGAAATGACGTCGGATTTATAATCGGCTTATAAAAGAGTTATAAGCAAAATTAAAGGTGAATTACGAGAGTCGGATTTTCTACGTAATGGTACATACACACTTGCCTCATCATAATGGTACGACGCACTTACCCCCGCCTTACTTTAAAGAAAGGGAAAGTGCTTACCGTCATATAAACAAATTTTAGTTAGAGTATTTGATCAAAATACCCCATGTATGTTATTAGTAGCTATTACTCAAAAGAAACAACTTGCATTTCTTGACTTCAATTGCTTGGAATGACTACAAGAGAAACTGAAACAAAACCTTCTCAATCTTTACTTTAGAATTTTTTTGAAGACATTTAAGTTGTCTCTGATTGTGTTTCGTCTATTGAATCTAGGCCTGAATTCTACCTATTGAAATTATCATTAGACAGTTATCTAACATAGTCGATGTGTTGCAGAAGTCATTTCAGGACAGTGTTCATATAATTCCCAGTGGACGCACTTACCCCGTGGACGCACTTACCAGAACTCACCCTAATAAAGTACATCACCCTAATAAAGTACATTTAAAAATCGCTAAAAAGTTATTGGAAGCACGAAAAATGCGCAACTAAATTTTATTCCACATTAATGTTGCAGGCTAAGTTTTCTTAACATTTATGCATAATATTATGTATTAAGAAAATGTATAAATATATTTTATTTAAAGAGATTTTTTAACCGACTTCGAAAAAGGAGGAGGTTCTCAATTCAAAGCGTATACTTTTTTTTTTTTGTTTGTTCGCACATAACGTCTGATCTACTGAACCGATTTGGACATTTTTTTTTTTAATCGATAGGAAATGGTGTAACTTAGGTACCATGTACTCATATGACGATATTTGTTCACTAGAAAAAAAGTTATGATCGAAAAACTAACATTTCATGTCATTTAAAACAATATCTGCTATCGTAGATCCTTACTTCAATGAGCGACCCGATGGTCAAGTGGTTTTGCGCGTCAGGTTGAAGTTCCTGATGGAATGAGATCGAGTCCAGGTCGGCAAGGATTTTTTCGAATATTTTTTTTTTTAAATGATTTTAATGATTGTAATGTCTTTATGCAGGTACATCCTCCCATAGGAATGTGCCCCACATTTTTTTATGGTACAAAATGACAGTTTTGGTCGGATCTTTGTTAAAATTGGCAATGGGGTCCGTCGATGCTGTAGAATTTTCTTATGGACGTTTGCGCCATTTTTGGGGGCTTTGAATCGATTGTGGCAATAAATGGTTTTTGATTTGCGGCACCTATATTATTTTTTCAAAAATTATATACACAATCACTTATATTATGTTAATTTTTGTACCTTTATAAAATTCTGTATTTTATACCTTGCATTTACGTCAAATTCAAGGTAAAATTAAAAGTCAAAAATTCTGAAGATGATAAAAATATGTTAAAAATTAAAGTAACTATTTTTTGTTATTTTCATATTGGTTGTGACCAAAAAACAGCATTACAAACAAATAAAATGTATCAAACACCATGAGTGTTTAGTTATTGGGAAAAATCTGCTGTGTAATGTTTTTTTGCACTGCGAGGGGGGGGGGGTATGAACGATCATTAAAGTGACACACATTTTTAAAAAATAAGATTTTGATTTGTGGTGTTTGAAAAAAGCTAAAGAGTCCACTTCAGTTGAAAATTATTTTCCATGAAAAGCAAAAACTTGCACCAATTTTCCAAGTCTTCCAAGTCAAACTCCTTCTCCCACAATTCAAATTACTTACTTTTACTTTCAATTTTTAACCGACTTCAAAAAATTAGGAGGTTCTCAATTCAAAGCGTATGTTTTTTTGTCTGTTTGTTCGCACATAACATCTGATCTACTGAACCGATTTGGACATTTTTTTTAATCGATAGGAGATGGTGTAACTTAGGTACCATGTACTCATATGACGATATTTGTTCACTAGAAAAAAAGTTATGATCGAAAAACTAAAATTTAATGTTATTTAAAAACAATATGTGCTATCGTAAATCCTTACTTCAATGAGCGACCCGATGGTCAAGTGGTTAAAAGCGTCGGGTTGAAGTTCCTGATGGAATGAAATCGAGTCCAGGTCTGCAAGTTTTTTGAACAGCTGCATGTTTTTTCAACTATATTTTGATTATTTTAAGTGCATTTACACTAAAAAGAATGAAATAAAATATTTTTGGAAAAAAAAATAGAACCGACTTCAGTTGGAAATTGCTCTAAAAAGTAAAAAATAATTTTTTTTCTTTGAACACCATCGAAACTACTTTTAAACATAAGTTTTGAAGTCGGCGCAAAAACAATGTATAGAATCATACGCAACTACAATTCAACTATAAATATAAATTTTAATGGATTCATTTCATTGATTACCACACATTCGTGTAATGGTACAAATATTTTGCTTTTAATTTTCAATGGTTTCTTTGAAAAAATGTTGGCAAAATATGGTTAAATATCATTTTACCTATCGTTTTTGCGCCGACTTCAAAACTTATTGTCACTATTTTTATGAGCTCAGCAGTCGTAAAATCCTTGCACAAGTTAAATTTATGTTTGACTTCTTCTGATCAATTCAAAATTCTTCATCCTCAATCATATATATAAATATTATTTAATATTCACAATTACTCTACATTGGTCGAGTACTTAGGCAAAATTTAGGCGAGTTCCAAAAACTTAGTTAAAATGACTGAAAAGCGGAATATGAAGTTTGTACCGAGTACTCAGAGCGGCATCAGTGTGGATGAATATTTTTTGATATTATTTTAACTTAAAATATTTTAGAACGAGCATGCAAAAAAAAACCAAAAGCGTGAAAAGTACTTGTCATCGTCTTTCACGTTGTACGCTGTTCTACCAAAGCATAAAAAATCAGGATTTAAAAAATCGGATTTTTTTTTCATTTAAACTAGTTTTTTAATCACATTAAAAATAATAATAACAAAGAGACTTCTGGAACTTTAGTTATTGATTTCCTTTCAAAACTGTAACTAAAGTTAGAATTTTATTTAAAAAAAATGATAAAAATATTTTGTTTAAAGTTTTACTGGCTGTAAAATCGTTTTCATATGATGTATTTTACATCATTTGAATGTATGTCATCAAATCATCATTAATTCAAAATTGATAGCTCCCTTTATTTATTTATTTCTTGTACTTTCTTTTCTTGGTTTCTTTCCGTTCCTAGGCCTCGTTGTAAGAAGGGGATAGCTTCATTAAAAAAAATTTCAGGCTCAGGACTCGTAAAAAGAAAAATAACTTTTAACGGTTCATTTTAAAATATTTTGTCTTTATATTCAATACTGTGTTTGAATTTGTCTCTATGATACCAATTTCAATGATATTTTAATGCAATTATACCTACGATTATAATTACTATTAACTGGAGATCTCAAATCAGCAAAAAATTGAGCTGTCTAATTACATCGAGGTCTTCAATTTGTCTTGTCACATCCTACTGATCATTTTTTGGCATTTGATACCTTCTCAAAACAATTTACTTATTCTCTTTCCACTGCTGTTTTATTGTTAACGCAAATCAAACTCCATTGTAAAAGTAATCCGTATATATCAAACCTTCATTTCGATGTCTTTAACAAACTGATGAAAAATCATTAATGTGTCTGATACTATAATTGCTTCTTTACATGCTGCTTTAACCTCTGTGTATTGGAAAATCAATACACCAATTCTAGAAGCTTGTATCCAAGAGACCAGTTAGTGTACATGAAACTCATCCTCGTGCTAATATCGATTTTAAGCCTACAAAATCTACTCCAAGTTCTCGTATTCTAACGCCACCGTTTTGTGCATAACTTCAAATTTATTTTTATCCTTGATTTTGAAACTTCTGTCCATTTTATTGCTTATCGTCATGAAACTCAAGGTCAATAAATCATATGTGAAATTGGAATATTTCCAGTGAATTCTAAATTAAGATTTGGCAAGCAACGCCATATTCAATTTTCTGGACAATGTTTTCTAGTATTTTGGGTAACGAAAAGCTGAAAAAGAATTTACTTTTTGAAGGCGCTATTGAGAAGGGTGAGTTTTGTTAAATTCGAATGAAAGAAAGTCGATTAAAATATCAACTCGGGGCCCACGCTAGGAATTTGAAGTTGTTTGTTAGTAAATTAGTCAAATATCGAAAGTCTTAGCCAAATTTTGAAAGTCTTGGTCAAAGATTTATTTTCATAATTTTTTATTAGTATTTTTCCTATAATAATGCAATGTATTTTTCCCCACTGGAAATTTCAGAGTATTTTCCATTCGCCAATACTTGAGCTAAATCTGAAATTGTTTCGCTTTATTTATGATTTTATCGCATTTGGCGAAGTGGCGAATACTTACGATATACCGCGCGAACCCTGCTTCTGTTATAAATCTGAGTAATTCAATCGTTATAAAGCTGATATGTCTCAAGTAGTTTCAGGGGACTCTCACAGTTATAATGCTCAGTTATGGACAATACAGTCAAAGTTCATTAAAACGAACTCCAAGGAACCTTTAAAATCAGTTCGTCCCAACTGTAGTTCGTCTTATGCGAACAACAATAAACGACAGATAGGAAGGCGGGAATCGGAAATGCAAATCATTTTATCAAACGAAGCTCGACTGTATTTTGAAAGCGATTTATAAAAAAGAATCTTTTCCTGAAAAATTCAATTCGCATTAACTTTTTTATTATTATTATTTGTTTATTTATTTATTCGTTTATTTATTTTGTATTTATTTATTTATTTTTTTTTGGCAATCAACATTGAGATAGAAACTTTTTAAGGAAACAAAAAAACATTTTGGTAAATCAACAATTAGATGCGAAAAGAATAGTCTACTAAATACACTCAGGCACATTGAAAATAGCGACCCAAGAAGAAAGCCTCGGATTGAATTTGCCAAGTTTCGACATTGTACAGATTCCCTGTATTTGTGTCGTTGCTCACCCTGTTAATTTGTTTAATTGTCTTGATTTTGAGATCAAGTGAGTCTCTCATCTGTATCATTATGTGTATTAAATTTCATTTCAATCCGACAATTTCTTCTTGGGTCGCTATTTTCAATGTGCCTGAGTGTATTAGTCAAATAAAGAAAATAAAAAAAAAATAATGAAAATAACAAAAGAGTTAGCATCTGAAAACTGCCATGAGGTTAATCCACTTTGACGTCTTTTAATTTAGCCAGCTCTCTTAAGAAAAAGAATTCATAGCATCACAAAAAGAAATCTTTTAATTTCTTTATTTTTATAAAATTGCTTCAATATTTGAAGATCCCGTTCTCAATTCAGATCAAGAAGGAACAATGGACGTCATGAGAGTGGAGGAAAAGCTCTTTAATTAATAGTAAGACTCATAATTGATTAGTGGAAGAAATTCTCCGATGTAGATTTAAAGTTTGTCAAATAGTAGTGAGATTATCAAAAATAATGAGCGAAAAAAGAGAGTTGTATTTTAAAAATCGTCTGTCAATAATGACAGATTTCTCTTCAAGCATTGCCAAAATTTGAATTTCATGAGTTTAGTTTGGAATTTGGCCCTTATGCTAATATGTGTGTGATTTTTTTCTTCTTTTTAGCCTACTTTCCCGTTAAAAATAAAAGAAAGACGAAAAAAGTATTAAAATTGGCTTAATGCATCTAAAAAATATCGCTAAGTCCAAAAAAATATCGCCAAGTTAAAAAAAAATATCGCCAAGTCCAAAAAATATCGCCAAGTTAAAAAAATAAAAAGGTAAAATGAATATCGAAAAATTAAAAATTTGAAAGTAGGGTATTGAGATGGGGAATTTGTGTGTCGGTCTGTCGGTCGGTCTGTCTGTCCCCCCCTAATAACTTTTGAATGAATATTCCGATTTGGACAAACTTTTTTTTGTTGGAAAGATCTCGGCGAGTACAGCTCATTCCCATATTTGATTTTTCGATTTGAACAATTTTTGGTTCAACTTTGAACCGTTCAAACAACCTGTCCCGCGATGCTAACTTTTGAGTGAACAGTCCGATTTCAACAAACTTTTTTTTGTTCGAAAGATCTTATCAAGGATACTTCATTCCCGTATTTACATTTCCGATTTGAACAATTTTTCGTTCAACATTGAACCGCTCAAGCAAGCTGTCACCCCTAATAATTTTTGAGTGAACAGTCCGATTTAAATAAACTTTTTTTTTTGTTCGAAGGATCTCAGCAAGGATACTTCATTACAGTATTTAAATTTTCAATTTGAACATTTTTTCGTTCAACATTGAACCGTTCAAGCAACCTTTCCCCACCTAATAACTTTTGAGTGAACCATCCGAATGGAATAAACTTTTTTTTGTTTGAAAGATCTCGGAGAGGTTCATTCCCTTATTTCGCTTTTTGGTTTGAACCATTTTTCGTTCAATATTGAACCGTTCAGAAAAAAATTTAACATTAGCGCCTACGGGGAATTTAAGTTGAATGTTGATCCTGGAACTTAAAGTCGGATTTCCTTCAAACTAACTTTGTAAAAAAATGGTTTTGATAAATAATGTTTGTAAAGTACTTTTCTGAATAATCTTCTGTGAGGACTCTGATTCCGACTCCGACTCCACAAACATGGCGGAAATGCAGGCTCAGAAAAAAATGACTGACTGTGCAGACGATTTTTTGTTTATTTATTCATTTGTGTTATTTTATTTATTACTATTATTTTTTTTTGGCAGACGATTTTTTTTTCGAAACAAAAGTGTTTCATTCACGAGAGCATTTTATTCTTTATTTATATTTAACAACTGTCAACGGTTTAAAAGTGAAAATCGAGACATTTTATCGACGGACGAGTTTTTTTTCCTTTCTTTGATAAAATGTGTTTTGATGTACTTTGTACTTTTAATTCTTTTTTTTTTTTTTTTTTGAAAACGATTGAGGAATTTTTCTACGGAAGAACTGTAACAGTTACATTCTTTAAAAGGTACGACAAAACTTCATTTATTCATTTATTTACTTTTTATGTCTCTATTTCATCTGATGAGAGGGGTATAGTTTGCTTTTAGAAATCAGCTTTAAGTGCTAAAAAGGTATGTTTGACATAATGTTTAGTCTCAGATGATCAAGAGAATAATGATCAGATGCTAGAATGCCGATGTCGATGTACGGGAAAGTAGGCTCGTTTAGTTCTTGACAGAACTTCTTGTTTACACAAGTGTTCCTAACTTGATGCAGCAAAAATGAATAATACCCTCAAAATCCTTACTTTCTGTTCATAGATGCTTTATGATATAATTAATCATTTCCCTAATATTTCAAAAATAAAATTTCTATCCTACCACACTAAAATTTAATATTCAATGTTTTGAAAGTGCAAATATACCTTAAAATCAAGGCTCACGCTAGTTTCTGTACTGTCATTCCTATTTTTACATTTTATAAGATTTTTCCAATATTAAAAAAATATGTATTCACCTTCACTAAGCAAATTAAGAAGCAAAATTGAACATTATGAGACGGTAAAAAAAGGCTCTTTTATCGTAAGAGTACACAGTACAGTCACAATTGAATAGTGGAAGGAATCCTCTGACGTCCATGTCATATTTATCAAGTATTGGTGACACATTGCCGTTAAAAAGACAATGGACAGGACAGAGACACACATCAAAATAACAAATAATAAATTTTGTTGCACTGATGCATCGGTACTAAAAACTCTTTGTTTTTCCTCAACCATGGAAAGATCTGGACTTATGATTCTGTATGTCGTTATTTAAAGCTCTAGACTAGGAATTCGCTGAATAGTTGCCGCTAGCGACCAAAGTCACAAAATATAGTAGCCACTTTTGGTAGATATTTTGAAAAAAAAAAAATATTTACGCAGCGCAAAACGGAAATAACTAATGCGCTATTCGTAATATTAAATACTAGGGATGCACCAATTAATCGGTAGAACCGATTGCTCGGCCATAATCGCCCTCTATGCCGATTATTTATAATCAGACAAATTTTGCCGATTAATTGGCAGAAAAAATATTTTTAAAATATTGGTTTGTGGAGTATACCTTCACTAAGAAATCATGAATAGTTTCATAAACAGTAAATAAATGTAATTTTGCGCAATCTTTACCATGTCATATAGTATGACAGTGTGCAGAGTTGCAGAGTAAAAACAAATTAAACATTTCAGAAAGTGTATAAAACTAAATGAAATATTAAAAGATAACCCGCACAGTTGATGTTCATTTGATACTATTAGGAATAATTAAGTTTCTGAAATTTTAAACTGAAATGCAAAAACATGAGTGTCACATTTTATTTATAATCAGCAAAACTTTGCCGATCAACTAGAGGAAAAAAATGTTTTAAAAAAATTAGTTTCAGTATGCCTTGAACAAGAAACTATTATGAAAACACTTATAAACAAGAAATGGACAGTTTTCTGCGAACATAAGTATAATATGCATTACGAAAACGTAGTGAGTAAAAACAAAATAAATTATTCAAAGTATAAAAAATTAAAAAAAATCTTCTGAGTTGATATTGCAACAATTTTAATGCATCAATGCTTTTCTCCTTAGCATAGTGCTTTTAGACAACCTCTAATTTTAAAAAAGAATAAAAGTCTTGGATAAAAAGGCTACTGATAATTGAAAAATAAATTTGGATTAAAAGCATTTCAAAATTAGAATGCTCACCACTGCCTCCCCTATTTTTTTTTTCAAATGTGTATTTAACATGATGATCATTGCGTAAAATATATTATGTGTTAATGTTATTTTTTTCATTAACAATAATATGAAAATTGGTTGAAAGAAATTGAATGAGATTTTAAAATTATTTTGAGAAAGTTAGGAAAATGCAGAAAAATAAGTCTTCTCTCAGAACTAAATTAGTTACTGTTTCAAAAATCGAAACTGTACAGGAAAAAAAAATGATGGTGAAATTGATGTGTTAAAAATAATCATCTTAATCATTAATCGGCTTGTCGGATTAATCGGTAATCGGTCAATTTGCTTACCGGCGCATTCCTATTAAATACTCCACAAAAAGAATAAACAAAATATTAATAGAAAAATGCATAAAGATACAACAAATAAAATAGTTTACAAATCCTGCTCCAACATCCTACTTCTCCCTGATTCTAAATGTCCACTTTAAGCTGTATCTTATCACAAGTACAAAAAAGCTTCATAATACTTAATACTCGCGCAGTTGCAGTAAAACACTAGTCACAAATCACTGCTCACTGCAATGGCTTCTAATCTGTTTGGTGCACCTCCCTAGAGAGACATGGTAGTATAAGAGAAAATTACGTCGGTGTCAGAAAATAAGATTCAGCAAAAGTTCTTATACTAAAATGCAACTGAACTTGACACTGAACGTCACTACGGGCGGAGCCAATAAGAGCTCACACGCAGTCAGCGATCTCCTCTAATTCGCCAAGTAGGCTGTGACGTATTATCTAGCTCGTTTTTCATAGGCTAACGTCACGCAAACGTCACGCTGACGTCACGATGCTGTTATCAAAAAAGGTTGCAGTGTAGTATAGCGATGTCGTTAAGGTTGGAGCTCTCGCACTGAAAACATCGAAAGCTTTTCAAGGGCATCACATATTGAAAAACATAGTACGTAAAGGCAAGTCTACGCATCGAATTATTATTGTATTATTACTGTTTCAAAAGTATTGTATTTTGAACTGCAAGTTTTTGGTAATTTTCTACGGTGTTAAAGGCGATAAAATTATTATTACTTGGATTAAAACATAATAATTAACACATATGTTTAGATACACGAAAAAAAAATGTAATATCAAAAATCGTACGGCTTTTCTAATCCATAAAATAAATTGTAATTTGAGGACAGCATTTGGAAAGTTGGGTGTTACGAAAGCTGAAGAGGGCAGAGCAATTTTTTGAGAGAAAAAATGGGGTGACAAAAAAAGTTTGCAAACCACTAAGTTACTGTTTCCAGTACCATTTTGGAACAATTACTATTCAAGTTACTCCCCCTCCCCCTCCAAAAGAAATGATTTGAGGGAATATGGGACAAACTGCAAACCCAAGACTGTCAGTGGAAATTAGGAACATATAATCAGATTACCTTAAATAAGAGAAGTGAATATCAGTTTGCATTTACTCAATACCCCCTTTACTTTATACCCCCCCCCCTCTTTAACAAGAATGCTTCACTGCAGTATGCGTAACTCGGCAGCAAAGATTGTTATAAAGTCTTAAAGAATCACCAAGATTTTTATCATTGCTACAATGGAGTTACGTTCTAATATAAACCAAATTTTAGAAATTCATAAAAGTTGAACATGTCATATATCTTGTATTATTTTTCTAGTATCTGATTGAAAACTTTTCAATACTTTAGAAAAATCTAACATTTTCTATTGAAAGTAATTCTTTCTTTATTTCCCACTTATTTTTGATAACGTTAATAGCTCGAATTACTACGAATTTACTGAAATTTGATGGTGCATAAATTGAGGGAATAAGTTTTATGGAAACTATTTTATTTTAAAATATGTTTCCAAGCGAAATAATTGAAGGGTCAGGGGGAAAAACCACGGTAGTCACATTTGATTCATTTTGAGAAAAACGAAATTTAAACTTTACGAACTCATAAACTTCCCCAGTATACTTGTTCTAAAATGACAATAATACATGGACTACAGTGTTTTTTCACGAATATTGCATATACTAAACGAAATTACACTTATTTTTCTAACAGGTGGTAGCATCAGTTTAAATTCAACAAAAAGTGGACTACCGTGGTTTTTCTCCCTGACCCTTCAATTGGAAATCAGTGTTTGAAAATGTATGCAACAAAATTGCTTCTGTTATACGATTACTCTTAAATATGACTATTTTATTTTGAACTGCGATGCTATGCATTAAATTGATTTAAACTCTGAAAATATTTTTGGCAATTGCTTTCGTGAAAAAAAAAAAAAAAGAAACCTTTTTTCATCAAAATCAATTCTGTGTAACTTTCATGAACATGTTTGCAATAATTTTCCAATCAAAGCTGAGACATGAAATCGGGAACGTTTCTATGGTAGCCATAATCATATGGAGAGAAAAAACACGAGAATCAAATTTCAGTCTTCATTTTCCCGTCCGGCTCTCTTGGTATTAAGTATGTAGTAATATACCCCCCACAGCCAATATTTTGGTATACACCGAATTCAATTCTAAGCGATTAAGTATGTTCTGTAAACTCTAAAAACTGTGGTTTTCAATACAAATGTACTTGCATATTGAACGTTTTTACCTTGAAAAGTTTATATTTTCCATTGACGTAAATAAGAATTACTCATTTGTTCTACATGCAAAAATTAGTTAGGTGCCTAAATTTTTGTGTATTTTTCTATTTTCAGATTTTAATCAATGTGTCTGATGTAGTGAAAGTTACGAAAGAGAAGATAGCAAAAATCATACCCAATGCCGTCGGCGTCTACACCGATTCCGAAAAGGTAAGAAGCTTCGTATGTTGCAGCAAGCTTCAAGATTTTCGAAAGGAATTCGCTTAAAAATGTTTATTATTGAGCACATTGCTAAATAAATGAAGGGGCAAGTGGATAAATGTGATATGTGACTATTTTTTTTTAATTTCTAGAAAAAGTTTTCAAAAGAAATGTTATTTTATTTTTTAATGAGTTTTTCTCAACGGGTGATCAAGGTTATATTCTTAGTTACCAACCATTTCAATGACTAAGGGGACATGATACTGATGGACTTATCACCTTCATCCATGGTAAAAAGTAAGTTTCAAAAATTGTCACATATCACCTTTATCCACTTGCCCCTTCTAATCTGAAAATAAAAAAAAGCGCTATGAATAAAGATCATTTCGACTTTAAAAAATCTGGTATGGACCCCACACTTCTTCCTTTTACGTGTAAATTTCTTAGTAGTTGCCTTAAGTGTTAAAAAAAGTGCTTGGAGTGAGTAAGGTAACAATTCAAATAGTTACTCCCCTAATCTACCACGAAACAATGCAAAAAATATTTTACAACGGTTATTTTTCTAAATATTGCTGATTTTAATATCATTTAGTGAATTTTTCGCAAAATATCGCCAATAGCGCCAAATTGAACCCAAATTCAAAAAATTTTTTCGCCAAATTTGTCGCCAACTTGGCGAAATGTTGCCAACTTGGCGTCAAACACTTGGCGACCAAAAGCTTGGCGACATGTCGCCAAGTGGTGGCGCCAATTCATATCACTTGAGTCTGTATTGAAATTAACATTGATTTACCCCAAAAAAGGGCTAAAAGACCCTTTTGGGAACATTCGAATGCAATCACAAGGGGAGGTGCACAACTAGACCCCCCTCAGAGCCTACATACCAAGCTAGAAGTTTCTATGGCATATAGTTTTTGAGTTATGCGAGCCACATACGCACATACATCCGCACATACTTACATACAGACGTCACGAGAAAACTCGTCGTAATTTACTCGGGGGTGGTCGAAATTGATTTTTCGGCTGTTTGTATGTTGTTAGGTACATATGCACGTGCTGACAGGTCGAAAAAACTACGCGACATTCATTCAGGGGTGAGCAAAATCAAAATTTAGACCGAAATTTGAGTGAAATTTTTTTCGTGATCACAATACTTCCTTTACTACGTAAAAGGAAGTAAAAACGATCAAATGTAATGTTTTTAAAATACCAGCTGTGCCACCCCACCCCTTCCTCATAGTTCAGGGTGCCAAACTTTTATTTCCAATCCAAAGCTTAAAAATATGCTTTTCTGAGGCATTTTCCCGATATTCAACGTTTCCACAACACACTCTAAGGTCGTTAAAAATATGCGACCTTAATTTCCAAAATATAAATTTCTACAGAAAAAGTCCTCTTTGTCCTGCTGCCTTAAAGCTTCCTGGATGTTTTGTCCAGGCACTTCGCACTGTAGGGTTTCTCACGCTTCTACTCCAGAACGTGACTAGAATACGAGTACGCGGCTTACTGCAGCCGATTTGTTTTCCCAGAACGTGTTTTGTTTAGTTATTAACCCAGAAGAGCCGATTGTGGATAAAATTAGGTTGGCAGCTGATTTTTATTACGGGCGATGTTTCCTGTATTCTTAGCATATCTGCATCCAGTGACCAGCATTAATATTTTATTACTTTCTATTCTACTTTCGAAAACGACGTTTCCTTCTCTGCCTTTTTCTTAACTAAGGAACTAGGATGAGCGCGGTTTTTTAACCGCGTGTCCTATTTCTTCGGCTGTTTTTATGTGGCCTGAACGTCATTAATGTAGTTTTAAATTTGATGAAGATTAAGATATATGTATACTATACAGTAAGAATGCACCGATTAATCGACAGTACCGATTAATCGGCCATAATCGGCCACTTTGCCGATTGTTAATAATCTGAAAAATCGGACCGATTAATCGCCGAAAAAATATTTTTCGAAAATTATTCTTTTAAGTATACCTTCACTAAGAAACTATGATGAATAATTTTATTAACAGTAATAATAATCTTCACAGTTGATATAAAAAAATTTTTTTATTAATTTTCTTACTTTGAATAAATATACATAGACAATGTTGCAGCATTTTTCATGTGGCAATAGTTTTCTCCTTAGCACAATGCTTTTAGATAACTTCTAATTTTCAGAAAGTTAAAGTCCCTCTCCTTTTTTTTTTTTTTTTGAATTTTTATGTCCAATTAACCTAACTAACAATGTGTTAATAATATTTTTAACAATAATATGAAAATTGGTTCTAAGAAATATGATAAAATATTGAAATTATGTTTTGAGAACTTGGAAAACGGAAAAAAAATCTTCTCTTGGAAATAAATTACTTACTATTTATAAACTTGGATTTGTATAAAAGAGAAAAATCAGATATGGTAAAATTGGTAGTAGA
This sequence comes from Uloborus plumipes, assembly GCA_038373865.1. Classification (NCBI taxonomy): domain Eukaryota; kingdom Metazoa; phylum Arthropoda; class Arachnida; order Araneae; family Uloboridae; genus Uloborus; species Uloborus plumipes. Next base: position 56,032 of record JAXGGA010002513.1, read on the forward strand.
AAAACAATTATACTTATCATTAATCGGCTCAGCCGATTAATGGGTCGATTATCACCAGAATATTAATCGGTAATAGGTAATCAGCTAATTTGCTTACCGGTGCATCCCTACTATCCAGTGAGGTAGCTTCACTGTTACAACTGAAAAGTGGGCTTTTAAACGTTGTTTCTTCACTGTATATTATTTACGCATATTAACTCAGAAATTACGCTCAGTAAGCTAAATCGCCAAACAAAGTTCAATGGAAAGTCCTTCATCACCCTGTTTGTACCCAATTCGAGTTTTTTTTACTACCTCCCCCTCTCCTACCCGTTTCAGGGGTTAACTTTATTTTTATTTATTCATTATTATTTTCAACATTTTCTGACAAAAAGCGTATTAAAATAGACTTAACTGGTTTTGATTTTGAACGACCAAAATATGGAGAAATTTTTTAAAATAATTCAACCTATATTAAAATTGTGGGATAATCTCTCGTCAAATAGTGCTGACATCACCAATTGACATTGGTTTCCGCAGTTCTTTTTGGCATCAAATTTGGCGACAAGTGGTCACTAAATAAACGCCAATTTAAGACGTCACTTCTACGTGTATACTACTCTATTCCTTTCATTTTGTGTTTAAATTTCCTTCATAGGGCCATAATATTTTAATGAAAAAACCTTTTCAGCAGCATTAGGTAGTTTGGAGCGTTGAAACACTATGATTACGAATTATTTGAGCTTAGCTGAAAAGTATTCGTTTTCTCTTTTCAGTACGTGTTTGGATCCATGCTGTCCAGGGATTCAGCCTTTAGAATCATACAACAGACATGGATTCAATCTACGGATGCGGTAAGTATTCACGTTTTGTGAATGAATAAATGTTTCTTCTGACTTTGAATCTTCGCATTTTAACATTGGTGTGTTTACGTTTTTTTCCCCGTTTGTGAGAACACCTTGGATGCTTGAGATATTGAGGCCCTATTAACTAAAACGCTTGTAACTAACTAAAAAAATGTTTATTATAATTATTTAGGCACAAATTATACATAAGTTTTATTATTGTTGTTGCATTTGATAACAAGAAGTTCTGTCAAGAACTAAACGAGTCTACTTTCCCGTACATCGACATCGGCATTCTAGCATCTGATCATTATTCTCTTGATTATCTAAGACTAAAAATTATGTCAAACATACCTTTAAAAGCAAAATATACCTCTCTCATCAGATGAAATAGACACATAAAAAGTAAATAAATGAATAAATAAAGTTTTGTCGCACCTTTTAAAGAATGTAACTGTTACAGTTCTTCCGTAGAAAAATTCCTCAATTGTTTTCAAAAAAAAATTAAAAGTACAAAGTACATCAAAACACATTTTATCAAAGAAAGAAAAAAAAAGAAAAAAAAAGAAAAAAAAACTCGTCCGTTGATAAAATGTCTCGAATTTCACTTTTAATCCGTTGCCAGTTGTTAAATATAAATAAAGAATAAAATGCCCTAGTGAATGAAACATTTTTGTTACAAAAAAAAATCGTCTGCCAATAATAATAATAATAATAATAATAAATTCAATAAAACAAATGAATAAATAAACAAAAAATCGTCTGCACAGTCAGTCATTTTTTTTCGGACTGTTTACTCAAAAGTTATTATGGGTGACAGCTTGCTTGAGCGGTTCAATGTTGAATGAAAAATTGTTCAAATCGGAAATGTAAATACGGGAATGAAGTATCCTTGAAAAGTTCTTTCCAACAAAAAAAAGTTTGTTCAAATCGGACTGTTCATTAAAAAGTTAGTATCGCGGGACCGGTTATTTGAACGGCTCAAAGTTGAACCAAAAACTGTTCAAATCAAAAAATCAAATATGGGAATGAGCTGTACTCGCCGAGATCTTTCCAACAAAAAAAAGTTTGCCCAAATCGGAATGTTCATTCAAAAGTTATTAGGGGGGGGACAGACAGACCGACCGACCGACCGACAGACCGACCGACCGACAGACCGACCGACACACAAATTCCCCATCTCAATACCCTACTTTCAAATTTTTAATTTTTCGATATTCATTTTACCTCTTTATTTTTTTAACTTGGCGATATTTTTTGGACTTGGCGATATTTTTTTTAACTTGGCGATATTTTTTGGACTTGGCGATATTTTTTCGATGCATTAAGCTACTTTTAATACTTTTTTCGTCTTTCTTTTATTTTTAACGGGAAAGTAGGCTAAAAAAAGGAACATTGTTGTGATTTAGATTTTATAACCAGAACAAACAACTAATTTATGAGATCCTCAAAATACTTCTGCCCTACTACAATCATTTCATCATCTTTTCCAAAGAAAACTTCCATCCCTATTCATGATACTGATAAAAAAATAATTAGAAAAAATGTCCAATAAAGTATTCTACATTTATAAAATAGATGTGTATGAAAAAAAGCTTATAAGTTTGTGTACGTGGGGCACTATGTGTCCCAAAACAAGAAACAAAAGCAAAAGACAAAGTGATAGAATAAAAACCAACTAAGTCACTGACTAATAATTATATGAAAGAAAAATAGTTGGATTGATGAAGGAATCAGGCCTTCCAATTTTTATTAAGGCGAAAAACGATTATTGCAATAATGAAAAATGCTGTGCTCATTTATTTTTCACCCCCCAATGAGCGTGCTTCATTGCAGTAGACATAACTCGGCAGAAAAGATTATTTTACAGGGGTAAGACATCTGCTGGTAAAAAAACTAGCTTTAAGAATAAAGTTAATTTCAGTAATACTTTTTGCCTTTTCTTGAGAAAACCTTTTTGCTTTTAAGCATTAAATTAAAAAATGAATTTTTTCCAATAAATATAATTGAAAAAAAAAGCTCAAGTACAGAAATTTCTTTAATTTTCTGTTGATATAAAAAATAATTGCTGTAGCCCTTGTTTCTTCTGACATTCAACTTAATTCTTTGCTCCCTAATAGGTTATTGATTATGAAGCTGCTGTTGTCACTATTAGGGACGACGATAGTTGCTGACGTGATAGCATATCCAAAAAAAAAAAAAGCAAAGACTGAGAAATTAATTTTTGTCCTTTTAGCTATTTCGTTTTGCATGGTGCACAAGTTGGAATAGAGAACTAGACTCAAATTTGGTGGAAATATAGACAACTTTAAAGTATATTCCACATAATACATGAATAATTGCATATTAGCTCCAATTAAAGTCGTAGCAGATGTCTGAGTCTTGCACTGCCAATCCGAAAATGAATTTTCTAATTTGTTCTGGTGATCAGTGTTGTCTTGAAATTCGTTTAAAACTAGTTGTAATAAAATTTATTTGGTAGTTCTCAGCACCACATTCGCTTAAAGTCATCTGTGAAGGAATTTTCGGTGTCAACAGCTAATAATTAAAAAAAGAAAAAGATTTTCTTTTTCGGAATCAAAAAATTCTCGAATCAGTGTACATTATTTCAGTGAATTTAATGTAGCTAAACTTTCCCTGGACTTGTGTGTTTCAGGCTACTGACATGTTTTTAATGTCTGCTAATATCCCAAGGAAATACACAATTTAATTTTTCTACTATAAAATTCGAGTATGACGAAGCAATCCCTTGATTATGGAAAATGTTCCGTCCATGCATCTGGATTTACGCTGGAAAATTTTCTTGTTTAATTCAAAATATATGCAGGCATTGGACATTTTCCATCCATGTCAAAAAAACATTTTGAATATGATTTTGTTAGTTTTTAGCTTTCAATTTGCTGCATGTGTACTTTCAGTCTTTTGTCACAGACATTGGCATTATTTTTACACAATGTAGCCATTTTTATAGTAATTGTTTATACACACAGCAATCACTCTTTCATACGTTACTTCCTTTCTAAGCTATAAGCCGATTTTCAAATGTCCCGATCAAAAATATGAACGATGGTAAGCTAAACTCAGTGCGGCAACAGCCCATAAGAGCCAAGGCCTACTGTGCCCCTCTCAGTTCACGAAACCGAGGGCAATATTAGTTAACTTTTTTAATGCGTATCTCAGATTTATGCATTGATAAAATTTTTGGAATACTTTTTTTTCTCCAGATCCTTCTAAAGCTTCTGTTTAACAAGCGTTATACGAAATACTGATGCTACTGTTGTAGAAAATGAATATTTGTACAACAGGAGCATCAAACTCATCATTTGTTTGAGTCAAAATGTAGTTTAGAATATCGTGGAAATAAAACGTCAGCGATGAAAAGTTTTTATTACCCTTGTAAACTGTGTTATAGCTTAAACCTCTGTTACCACCGTGAAATTCCATGTAACAGATAAATTGTTGCATATTACTCCCAACGAAGATCACAAATATATCAAATCCTCGTTTTATTGCATGGGCCATTCCACGATCACGTGTGGGACAATCACACGGAGTTTTCCCGTACATTTATGTATGTATACGAATCATTTATGGCTCGAAGTTAAAAATTTGCAAATCTGGGGAAAGCTCTTGACTTGCGTGATTTTTTAAGCTAAAATTTTTTTTCCTAATACCTTTTTTAATTGGCTTTTTTCAATCACGTAGTGCTATCACGTGTGGGACAAGCTTTTGGACATCAGTTTCACTCTTCCATGTTTCAGCAAAAAATCCTGCGAATCTGTTGTACTCTTGGAGCTGCAAAATTTTAGGCACGTAAAATGGATCCCTACAAATAATGTTTTGCAGTGTTAGCTCTTAAAAAAAATGTATACTGGACTTACAACTGATTTAGTAACGATCACGTGTGGGACGTATAAATCACGTGTGGGACATCGTGCGATTTTCTCATTTTCAAAGGAATGAAAACAGTTACAAATTAATATGAAAAACATACTTTATTGTATAAATCAGAAAATATCTACTTTGATACTAAAAAACATGTGTGAAAATGAAAATTAACTTTTTTAAATAAAAATTTCACTAAGTAAACTGCTTAGAGATTTTAACAAAATACAGGATGCAAACTAAAATGTCAGCAAGAGTTTGGCTGATATTCATTAAGAACTAAATATAAGTAGTTTTAAATGTCCGAAAATGTATACAAGCCTCTCCTTTTCGAACAAATTGGGGGAGAAATAGATTTTAGAATATCTTTTCTTTGATAACAAGTTTCTTTTCGTTCTTTAGGCCATTTAAAATATCCTGCAAGTTTTGACGGCTCCATCATATTTATGAAACAAGAGTCACGTTCAATATTTTTGACTATTTCCCCTGGACATGCCTTTCCTTCACACTGCACAACAACCCATTTCCCGCATTTTAATTCTTTCTTTGGAATTTTGTGCAAATGATTGACTGAAACACAGATGTTTCTTCCGAAAGGCAGTGTGTTCTGCAAATTATGTCCCTGCCTTTACATTGAACTTCGTGAAAGCTAGATATACCTTTGATGCCTATAGTGTTTTCCCAGGGATTTTCGCTACACACTTTTTCTTCGATCTCCTCTTTTCCAATGAAGAAAATTTTTGTGCTAGGGATTAGTTTGCTAGCTAAGTTAGCAAAATCTTTGGCACATTGAACCGTGTTTTTTTCATCCTTGCTCATCATTTTTTGCCGAACAAGTCTTTTTGCATTACCCCCTACACCATCAACTACTCCCTTTCCATGACAAGTTGCAAAGTATTTCCAGGTAAAATGCTTTTCTTTATATTTTTCTTTAAGCATAAAAAGCAATTTTACCATGTACTTGTTTTTAAATTCAGAATAAGGTCCATCGCTGAATATAATTTCTTCCTTTGGGATAATTTTATCTAATTTAAAAATTTCCCCAATTCCGTGTCCTCCCCTTTTCGCCCTCCGGACGATTCGCCCTCCAACTCGTTAACAAAGAAGAAGGTGTGACTATTTCAAATCACTGAACCGTATCTTAACCACTGGGATTTTTCTTCATAGCAGGGAAAAATTTAGGGATTAGTATGAAATCGATAAGTGGGGAACTGACGGACTAAGTTTCGTCTTGGCAGAATCGGAACGCGGCGCGGCGGATGACATACCGCAAGCAACTTTATTTTTCGATCAAAAAGTAATCTCCCCGAGGCAAATATCTGTTTTCGCGCAGTGTTTAGTGAATTATATGTTTAAATTTAGGGGTTCTGGTTGATTTTACAGTCTATCAAAATAGGGGTTGCCAACCTTTTTGGGAAGAGTGCCACTATTTGGGGGAAAAAAGCTCCGCATGCCACTCCCAATTTTTCCAACAAGCTTTTTTTTTTAATTAAAAAAAATGACTGACTATGTGGTTTTCACAAAAATGGTACTTTTTTTTCATGCAAGTTTGAGTAGTGGAAATAAAAATGATAATATACAAATAAAACAAATCTGAACTTGTCGTTGCTTTTATTGGTTCAGTCAGTTGGGTTATGCTCAAAACATAAGCAAATAACATGAAACATTTAAAATTAAAAATTGAAGTCTGTACTCAACGTGGCTTATGAAATTGTAATTTTTTTACCGTGTTATTAATTTTAGGATTAGTTCTTGAAAAGCTAAATATAAGTCAATAACATTTATGCAATAAAGGCGGGGGAAAACACTGAAAAATGAAGTACTGATTCTTACGTAAAATGATCTCCTGAATTTAAATATAAACACTGTTTTCCCCCATCAAATCCCATCTTTTTACAAAATGCGCCCTCATTTTTTTTTTTTTATTACCAGTTTTCGACAGTTTTACAGTCATTTTTATATTTGAAGAAAAAAAGAACATAATAGAAAAAGTTAGGAGGGGGGGGGATAGACCTTCTTATGTATTTACTAAAATCATCAAAATCGACCTTTCTTTCAAGGGAATAATTTTAAGATGTTGTCACTTATTTATAGACATAAAACCCAACCCTTTCACAAAGAGTTATGAAATAGTTGACCAAAGTTTTTTTTTTTATTTGGTAGACATAATACTGTGGCTAAGAGTATCGTACAAACATATTTTCAAGTTTGTAGGTGAAAAATTCAACGAGTTATGACCAAAAAACAGTTTTAGATATGAATTTTTGAAATACATATCTATATCTATAAAAATGGATGTATGTTTGTTTGTTCTCTATACAAATCCACAGTTTGCGTCGGATTTTCATCAAACTTGACACAGAGGTTCCTTGATGCCCTAGAATTCTCATATGCGGGGTCTTGAAGTTTTAAAACATCTAAAAAAACTCAAATTCAAGTTTTTTGTCAGATAATGTCCCTTTTATAGTAATTGAGCCTATTTTTGTTGTAATCGAAATAGGCCTTTTAGCATTCAAATTGATAAAACTTAAGGTTTTCAAATATGAGCATTTTCCAACAAAGATGACGATTAAAACAATGAATTTTCAATTTAAGGCTCACCTATTTTATTTTAGCATGAAATAAGTTAAAAACAATTATAATTCATGTTCTCATTTGGCACAAAATATATATGATACAGAAAAATGAGGGGCTCCTTCTGACATTTAATTCTAATTTTTGCGAGCATTTTTTGGTCCTCCTATTAGAGGAGTTATGAAAAAATATAGATTAAAAGCCTCATACATTTTCGCTTTTAGCTGGTGCTATTTTTCTGTGAACTTTCCGTGATAATTCGAATGTCGAATTTTGACGGATTTGCACGTTTTGAGGTGCGCTGAGTCCATTTCGACCATTTTTGGAAAATGTCTGTCTGTGTGTGTGTCTGTGTGTGTGTGAGTCTGTATGTGTGTGACCAGTTTTTGTGGCCCCGCTAGAGCAAAAAATACTGAATGAAATCGAACAAAAATTTTTGCACATATGTACCACCATGTGAACTGGTGCACCTGACTTTGTTTAGCGAATTCCTCCAAGGGGGGTGGAGCAATCGCACGTGTTCTGCGCGGGGGTGATTGCTATATCTCAGGAAGTAACCGGCAGAATCAAACGAAAATTGGTCCATAGGTAGACCCTACTGAGTACAGGTGCTGATTCAATTTGTTTGTCAATATCTTCAAGGTGGGTGGAGCAATCGCACGTGTTCTGCGCGGGGTAGATTGCTATATCTCAGGAAGTAATCGGTGGAACCAAACGAAAATTGGCCCATAGGTAGACCCTACTGAGTACAGGTGCTGATTCAATTTGTTTGTCAATATCTTGAAATGGGGGCGGAGCAATCGCACGTGTTCTGCGGGGGGGGTGACTGCTATATCTCAGGGAGTAACCGGCGGAATCAAACGAAAATTGGTCTATAGGTAGACCCTATTGAGTACAGGTGCTGATTCAATTTGTGTGTCAATATCTCAAAGGGGGTGGAGCAATCAAAAGTGCTTATTTTGTCATTGCACCTACTGTATCTCGGGAAATATTGCTGCGATTTGAATGAAATTTGGAATAACACTAACCCAATATGGAAGCAAGCATCGATTAAATTTTGGCACCAATCGCCCCAGGGGGAGGGTGGGGTGATTTTTGCGCTTAGTCAACAATGCGAAAAATGAATTCATTAAAAAATCGCTTTCACGCTATTTAATTATCAAAACAGCTGAAAACTTTCAATGATTTGAAATTTTTAACTGTTGCAAATTTCTTTTTACTAACAAATAAAATGTTTGCAATTAATCTAAACAAGGCTTTTGTAATGATTTCCAATTTCGCTCATTGATTCTGCATTTGCAGGGTTATTACGATAATTGGGAAATTGTAGCTGTCTCCAATTACTCCGGCGAGTACGTATTTTATTTTGTAACCGGAATTCATAAGATAGATATAGAAGAAAGTTTCGTGACGGCCACGACAGCTAGTTTAATTCCAATTAATGCTACATTTTTAAATGCAGAGAAAATTTAAAAAAAAAAAAAAAATCGTCAAAAGTGCATGGTTGGAAAAAATAATCACTGTATCAAATCCCTTTTTGAGAATGTTGAAAATCTCAAAAAATCGACAACAATGTTTGTAGTTTATATTGTAAGTGCATGGAGTAGACTTATATATATTTGGTTGATCTTCTAACATTGTCGCTAGGTCGTCGGGACTGATAGGGAAAAAAAGTCCCTACGCCTTTTCCCTTCCTACTCTGTAGGGAGATCACTCAAGCGTGAGGGTTTCTCACCTGTCAATCATTCGGAGGGCAAAACGTCTGGAAGGCCAAATGTCCGTAGAACCAGAAATTCTATGAAAACAAAAATTGTGTTTTTGTCTTTATGTGCGGTATCTGAACAAATAAGGTAAGTCTGGCAACTGCCATTTAAAAACGTTGCAGCAGTAAATAAAAGAACACTTCCCCGTGACCATAAAGCATTTTGTATCTCATTCTGATACTCGCAGGAAAATGACATTGCAAAGTCAATTTGCAAAATTCTCACATCCTCCTTTTTTTATCTTTTACAAATTGAAAGTGTTGGATTCTTTTAATGTTAACATGATTCATAACTTTAGGTAATTCTTCTATTATTTTTTCATAAACATTTCCAATTTGAGACTCTTCGGTATGCAATTCAATTTTGCCCTCTTTTTTCACCCATGATTTCCATGAAATGACTTTGTCTGGATCATTAGGAATAGAAAGCAGTTTTCCATTGCAACCGTTTTTGCAGGCGTTTTTCCAACATTCTGAATTGATAGTAGAATTGCATAAAATACATTCCCAAAACTCATTACAATAGGTAATATTTAATGCTTTTAGTTTAAATATGAAATTCTCGTGAATAACACATTTGCATTGATCAACGGGAGTATTTTTTAACAAAAGAACATTTTTTGGCCTTAATGAACAGAATTTTGAAAAATGAACTTCAAAGTCTGGATTTTCTTCTTTGAAAATAAAAAAAGCTTCTTTTAAAAACATAGTTAGATAAAATTTTTGTAAAATGCATCTTTTTCCGTTTTGCCATACAGTAATGCAGTCCTTTAAACCTGGGCAAGTATAGGCAATGTCTGAACGATAATAAAACTTAACAACTTCCGAAAAGCTGGGACATTCATTTGAAGACTTGGATAATTTATCATTCATTGTGCTACTAAGCAAAATACCTGCACGTTTAGCAAGCCCACTAATTACAGCTTTTTTCTTTTGAGGGGAGTTAGGAAGATATCGTACTGCTCTACAAACCGCTTTACCTAACGATTGTGGAGTTGCATATGGACGAGAAATTCCATCGGGAGAATTAATCGCAAGATCGTTTGTAATCGTTTTGTTTTGCAGCTTTTTTAACCTCTGATTTCTTTTTCGGTCTCTCTCATATTTTTTAAGGTTCATTATCTCTTTCGGTGTCATTTGTTGTCGCTTCTTCTTTCTTAAATCAGAAATTCTTTTGTTCTCATCTTTTTGAAAGTTTGGGTTTTCTTTTTTCAATTTTTCCCTCATTTTTTTCATCCCAGTTGCACTTTTTGAAGACATCTTTATAGTCTAGAACCAAAATTCAATTTAAATGCGAGAACTAAAAACATATTTAAACGAAGTCTGATTTTAAAAAGTCAATATTGAAAAAATAGTTACCCCCGTTTTTACAGCACTTATCTGTACAAAATGCTTGAAAGATTGCTAAGTTTTGCATTTATTTTAATGTTTGTACAGTGAAACCATTCTTCATTTGTGCCTGTTAATTACTAATATTTTTTAGAATATTTAAAAAAAATCATAATAAGAATATTTATCAGATACGCAGATATCAATACCGTCAAGCTTGTAACCCCCTTTTTTATTCTTCGCATGTTTAAAGTACATTCTACTTACTAAACGAAAGATTACACTTAGAAACAACAGTAATACTTATGAATTTTTGTTCAGAACTACATTTTCTTAAAATGTCCAGAACGCGGCATCACGTGTGGGACACTTTTAATTACTTCATAACTGTTTAAGAAATTGAAATTATTACAGACCACTTTCAGAAATATTTATGCATGTTGAGGTTACTTACAAGCCGTAACCATTTTAAATTTTAGCGCCTAGTTGAGTAGCAATTTAAAAATATACAAGTTTTCGATCACGTGTGGGACATGAAATTACGTTAACTTTAACTCGTAATAAATATAACTTGAGCTGCAGTAGAATCCTTAAATAAGGTATAAAATGAAAAAGGCACTCACCCTCTTTTAACGTAAAAAAGCAGAACTGTTCTACTTTATATAGAAGCAAAGTAAACCCACTTTGAAATCGGCAAGTTTTTGAGATGCAACATTTAGTGGATGTCAGCCATCTTTGAAACCCTGTTGCCACTCAAAAAAAAGAAATTACTGAAAAACTATTCCTAGATCCATACGATTTGAAGTTTCAAGAATAAACTTAGTATATTTTACCCTTTCAAAAATGAAATTTTTTTCTGACTGTGAAATGTCCCGTTTTCCGTGGAATGGCCCGCATGAACTTTGTGAAGAACGTAGACTCTACTTCTATATTATACAATTTAAGTTTAAAGATTTCCAGAAACATACGAGTTATAAAAATTTTTTATATATCTCGTATTTAAATTTTTTTTTTTGATTCAGTGGGGGACCTTTTTTTATTAGACGTCCAGTTAGACAAGAAGTAGGTAGGAGAAACGTAAATGAAATGGTTAAAAATGCCGTACTCAAATAAACCTTCTATTCTCAACAAGCATGCTTAACGACAACAAGCATGCAGTATGCGTACTTGGGCGGTAAAGATTGTTTTACAGGCGGCCATCTGTAGAAAAAGCGACCGGCAGTTTTTCGTCATTATTAACCAAATGTTATGAATTACTTAAGTTACATTGCGATTTTTATCACTTGTTCTATTTTACTTTTGTGCCATTTTGCTAGTTGGTCAAAAAATTAATCCATAGATTCTTATTTCCCTTTTCGTAAGAAATAGCGGTAATAGATATTTTTCTTTATAACTAACTAAAATTAAGAAAAAAAAAATCTCAGCTAAATCAATTTAATTGTCAATGTTGTAACATGGCGGTGACGGGGGGTTTTCCGCTTGCGACCAGGCTGCGGGATTCTTATTTACTTAGTCTATTCATTGAAAATTATTACAGAAAAGTATTCATAGCTTAAAAATACTTTCCATCTGTAAACTTCACCTGCTCGCATTAATTTATTGAAGCAGTAATTTTATTAAATAATCAGAAATATTTATGAAACATTGTTGAAATGAGAAGCGATGATGTGCATAAATCTTTCCTCTAAGTATGCTTCACTGCAGTATGCATAACTCGGCAGTAAAAGTTGTTTTACAGTCTGCCAGGGGTAGAAAAATTGACTGGCAGTTTTTCGTTATCGATTTCATGCTACAATTAACATTGTAATTTCGTCGTCAAATTTTGTTTATAATCAGATTGAAATACTGAAAAAAAAAAAAAAAATTCATTCAAAGCAGATAAAATGAAAACTAAACTCTACATTGATATGTATTTCAAATTTTAAAAAAGTATCTTTCTAATCAAGTTTACAAATACCTTTGTGCTGTTGATGTAAAGAAAATTACAACGTTAAGGAGGCACAAATGAGCAGGGATACTGCAGACACGCGTTTCGGCGTTACAAGGAACGCCTTTTTCAATGCAAAAAAATTTTGAGCTTATGGATGCACAGACACGAGAAAATCAAGCTATAATATTTATCACTTGATCCAGGAAAATATATATTTTTTCTTTACTATAGTTTAATTTCATGAATTCACCGTCTTCAAGCGTGATAAAAATCGTTTATATTAACTTCAGTGAAATCTTCTGAAAACAAGAACCTGGAAAAAAAGGACCATTATTTTTAAATCAATATTCGGCTAATTAAACTCTCAAAACGATGAGAACATGTGGAACAGATTCTTTGAAAAATTCGATATATTTTGGTATTTGTCTCGAGTCTCAACTACCCACCGTTCTCGAGAAGACAGCGTGACTTACATGCAAACATATTTTCACTTGTTTAAAGAATAAAGCAAATGAAAATTTGTTTTATTCAAACAGAAAATAAAAAGAACTGAAACGTCACTCACTGCCCGCTATGCAGAAAAACAATAAGTAATCATTGATCGATCCGGAAAAAAATAAACATCCTTTGTTTACAAAAGAAAAAGCTACAAAATGTGAATTTTCACTTACTTTTCCCCCCCCCCCCCACTTCTTTTTAGAAACTAACATTGTAAAAGGAACTGACAAATGCAAGTACTTTTCAGTAAAAGTTTAAAGTGTTTTTTACACAAAACTAAAATTGAAGAAATGAAACTTACCATTTATGGCAACTATTTTAACTGGCAATTACGGTACATCCTTGTTATTAGTTTTATTACTTGTTTTAACGAATAAACATTAGATCTAAGAATAAGATATAAGTATTTTGACAGTATATCAAACCTTAAAAATAAATGGGGACCGTTTCGTTAACATATTAAACCTCTAAAACATGTTGCCTAACTACAAGCCATTTTTGTCCAAAAATGAACCAAGGCGCAGTAGGCAGCGCAGGTTTGTTCTTTAATGAAACTTCAATATTCAAAGGAATTTTTTCTCCTCGAACAATACCATAGTTTCCCAGAAGTGGGAAATTTATTGTTCATCTTCTATCTTTACTCTGATAGAAAATTTCGTTGATAATTCTGATAAATAAATGAGCTAACTCGTAATCTTGTACTATAAATAAATGCGTACTTCCACTCACATTTATCTACGTGATGATACAACTAGTAGCTTTTCATGGAGTATTGTTTATTGCTTTTTCAGGGATTGGGCTTACCGGATGACAGCGACAGTGAAGTTTCGCCTGCAATAATGCTGGTATGTATAATTTTATTGTTTTTCACTAAAGCTTACAGATCTTCTCGGCTTTCTTTCATGTAAAATTGTATTAATGATACGTTTTCTTTAATGTTAGCTGGAATAAAAATTATTATTGCTTGAGATTTCAATGCTAAAAGCAATCATTGTCTAAATCATTTAAATGAATGTTATATAAATTGAATCTAAAAATATGTAGGTGTATTAGATAAAAGATCCTGCAAGAGGATCATTTCATTTTGGAGTAATGTAGTGTACCTGTTTAATAAATATTGTTCATTCAAACTTAGAATAACTGTTTTCATTGTTCTTGGAATTCGTTTTAAAAACAAGGGGCAACCTATTTTGAGTAGTTGTGAATTCAGTTACTGGTTAAACTCCTAGTTTTGTTTAAGGCGTATGAACCCTAAATCTCGTCGCATCAGAACAACGGCAGGATATATCTTACTTTTATTTCTATGATAAGATAATCTTACTGTTGCGTTCATATAACGAATCTATTATTGTGCATTTCTTTTGAGAATCCATCGAATTTTCGGAAACTTATCGGATGCTTTTTTTTTCCTCGCCAGTTGGCGGACGAAGATTCCTCAGTGAGCAGCGGCCTCTCGAGCCACCTGTTGACCGACGAGATGCCGGCATCCGCGTCGGAGTTCGTCACCACGCCGGAAGTGGAGGCGAGCGAACGGATGGCCGAGGCCCCGCCCACTTTCATAAAATCTCCGGCCCCGCCGAAGCCCCTGCCATCGAGGTGCAAGCTGGACTACTTCAAAGGTGAGGTTTTTTATGTTTTTATTTTTCACCCTTTATGCCCCGACGGGACTCAGAAGTCCCGCTTATATTAAATCAGTATTATGAATCCTATATGGCTGTAATCATGCTGAAGCTTTTAAGTACCTCTCCTGGTATTTCGCTGAGAGGCCAACAGATGGTACTTGCAATCGGAAAGTTTTCGTAAGGCGTAGGGGGCCCTACTGATTTTCGAATTTTGCTAAATTAATTTGGGACATAACGGGTTAAGGCTGAATAAAAAGGTTACTCTTAACCTTTCTGACTGTTCAATTTTCTCAGTGAAGTCTCTTTAAAATATGTATTTTTTATGTATGAAAAACCAATATGAAATGAAGGGGAGATCTACCAGTGAATGAAACCCGCACCAATCTAGCATTTTTTTATCCATTTTTTTTCTGTGAATGTGCAGAAAGAAGTTACTTCTACCGATTGACCAAAAAAAAAAAAAAAAGTGTTCATTCACTGGTCGGTCTACCCTATGCACTAAATTTTCGCAAATTACGTTAGAAATTACCCTTAACATGACAAATCATTACAAGGTTCAAAGAAAAGTTCTACTTCATGCTCTTTCCGCCAAATTCAAGCAACATTACGATTTTTTTAGCAAGAAACAGCACACTTCGATGAAACCCTTCCTTTATTAAAATAGGTAATATCGGGACTAGTTAACTGACCGATCGGTCAGAGTAAAGACTTCAGAAAGTTCATTACTGAAATTTAAAGATGAAATTGCGGAATAAGGTCTTAAATTACGTCATACACGTGGAAATTTCGGGATGAGCAATTTTTGTTACTTCTCCGTTGCCCATGGAAATCGTGGAATAAGCAGCTAGATGGTTAGCCGCTCGAATGAGTTTTGAAAGTTATCAATGAAAATGTCAAACAGTAAATTAATGTTTTTCAACATTCCCAAAAATTGTAAATTACAGCAGACACGTGCTTTGGAGTTATAAGGAACCCCTTTTTCAAAGCAATGAAGTTTGAGCTTTTGAATAAAAAGTCATCCGAGATGAGCAACACGGTGGCTAATTTATTCAGAGTGGTTTCATTTATTCGACAATATTTATTTTTCATCGGATTTTTTAGAAATTTATTACTTAAAGGTTTTCTCCTGATGGAATTTTGTAATTAATTTCCTCTCACTATAATCTGACGAAACTGAAATAAGCAACATTAAAACTTTTTTCCCGATTCTTATTAGAACAAAAGATCAGATTAACACTACTACTGCGCGAATGCGAAGTCAGATATCATAATCTAGCCGTAAAAACAAACACAGAGATAAATAAAAACTATATTCCTCTATTCCAAATTCGGAACGTCTTAAGTTCCGTACATATTCAGATTACTATCACCTCTGCACGAATTGAACCGTTTATTTCAAAAAATCTAAAAGTTCGAAAACTCATTTTTACTCTTATTTTAAATTTTTTCAACAAAGGTTACAACATTTTAAACTGAAACGTACACATTTAGATACATTTCAGTAAAAAGTGTTGTAGTCTCGATTCAATTTAATGTGATGCTATAAATGTTTTGTCAAAATTATAAATTTTGTCTGCCGAGTGATTTTTTAAGTATCAGTCGCAACACTTCAACGATTTAACAATAAATAATTCGATTATTCTGAACCGGAAATGCATGAATGAACCAAGGATACTTTTTTGCATAAACTTAGAATAATTTACAGAAAGATTCCTACGAATAGTAGTTTCTCTGCAATGATAAGCACATTGCAGTGCAGCTAAGATCCAGTTATCTGTCCGCTTCGGTAGTGAAATGAATAGTTGAACGAAATGGTTTTTTGTGAACTTTATTTTTCACTCAAAAATAAATATGTTCCAAAAAATATATAAACTTGTTTACCACATTCAAATTTCAATTGAAGGGCTTGGGAGGTAAAGGGGGGGGGGGGGATTTTGTAACAAAACCCTAATCTGGAGTAATTTGGGTTCAAAGTTTCATTGTTGCAACTTTTTCGTTTTCTGGTTTTGTTGTTAAATAAAGGTATGAAATTAGTTTAATGACATTTATCTTTTAATGTTCGAAGTTTTATTTACATACCTGTGCCCAGATTGCATTTTCAAAAAATGTAAAATAGCCTCTTCATCCACCAAGTCCTTCAGTTATGAGATGCTTTATATTTTCTAAATTGACCTTGCACAACTAATGAACCCCTGCTCCTCCCCCCCCCTGAGTTCCCTAGAAATCAGGTTTGTTTATACAACTATTTTCCTCCATTCATGATTACAGGTTAAAAAAATCCTGCTTAAGCGATCTTGTATGTAATGTATTCATGTTTTTAAAATCACTTTTCTTTGTAGGCTATGTTTATAAAGTTGAGGATATGGTTAAAGAACTATCTCAGTAAGTATTATTTACATTATAAACTTTACAATTTTAATACGAGATGTAAAGTTAAATGTAGATTTTGAATTGACATTTGGTGTACCAAAAACAAAAAAAATAAAATAAAATATTTCTAAGACGTTGTGCTTTTATGTTTAAATTATTCATGTGACATTGAAGACCGAATTAATAACGTCTCTTTATACTCGGATTAGTAAATAATTACAAAATTTTTGTGCCTTTATAAAAAAAATTTCTCTTTGCTCCTAATTTTTTCTTTTCTCTTTTCAGGCTGTCACGTATATCACTAATATTCATGTTCTCAACATTTCTGTAAGTAATTCCATAATGAATATACATTTTAAGATCATATAGTTATGAATTTTCTTCTCAATATAAAACTTAAAAAAATATGCATATTTTTACACAATCGGCTTTAGAAGCAATTGCCCCAACCAGTGACGGTTGTTTCTGAAGTATTTCTTCAGCCGACACGTAATTTCTAGTGTACCAAAAGAATTTTCGGTACCTGGTGCGTGGGGGATCATAGATATTTTGCATTCTACTTTTTTTTTATCAAGACTGGGTGAAGAAGGGATAAGTGGTTTGTGAAGGAATTGAATAACTTCAGTACGTAACTAAAAAATGCGGTGGGAAAACGTTTAGCTCCTTTTTAGTCACTTTTCATTTGAGCACGAAAGGTCAACAGGTCCCCAAAACTTTTCTTCATCTTCATACTGCTCACTTGTTTAAATACAATAAAGTATAATAAGTTGAAAATGAATTAAATATACCTTTTAAAAAAAGATTTAGTCTTTTAAAAGTACAATTTTTAGTTTTTTGTACATTTTAAAATTTTGCGTTTTACAAAGTTTAGACAAGCTACTGAAAAATAGAGATCATTTAAAAATTCTGCTCTAAAAAGTGCGCAAAAATTGCTGAGTAAAATGAAAGCATGATAAAACCCAAATTTCCAGGTTAGTGTTATTGCTCTGCATTTGTGTATAAATATCTTTAAATTTTCACTCTCATGGTCGGGAACAATTTATTTCATTATCTCGTGTTTGAGTTTGAAAAAAAAAAAATGGTTTGTGGAGCAGAGGATTTGATACAAAAAACGACGACTATGTAAAACATACTTTTATTTGGTAGTATGTTTAGGGCTTCTTCACCCTTACATACAATAGCGTCAGCTCGAATCACAACATCAAAAAACCAACGAAAGTTGCGATATAACAAGCAGTTATAAAGTAAGAGTTAATTTGCATAAAAAGTCCAGAGCGCCCTCTTGCGTTTAGCTAAAGTTAAAATGCTGGATATTTTCTTGAGGATTATTAGCAAAATGGTGATCTCAGATTACACTAAAAAATTGGAATGATTAAAAATTATTACTTGGAAAATTATGCACCCAACTCAGGAAAAACTGAATGAACTTGCTCTCCTATTAACCTCTCGAGTATTAAGTTTTTTTTTTTTGGTATGAATTATAGTCTATTATGATTGAAATATATAGTTAATGTTCAATGTGTAAAAAAAAAAAAAATATATATATATATATATATATACAGTTGCCTGTTACCACAAGAGCGACCGTATCTTCAATTATAAGTTGAATTTGTCTTTTCATCATTTAGTTATATCAATACTTTGATATTATAGCTCAGCAATCTTAGTTTGCTAGTGGTACATAGGAAGTGTTATTATTTTTCAATTCATAAACAATACATAATTTAATGAAATTCGACTAATTGTCTTCTTTTACTTGCAGTCTCGTCCTGTTATTTTTGTCTACTGCTGTTCTCTTATATAGAATACACTTACTCCACCAAAAGCTTTTAGCCAAAGACGAAGTTACCATTAGCAACATTCCAAGGTGATTTTTTTTTTTTTTGTATTTTATTACTTGTATAGAATTTGTTGTATTTAGCATAGAATATTTTCTCTAAAAGGAACTCTTGTTTCAGCAAAGTTATTATTTCATGTTGAAGCTATAAAATAGAACTTTAAAAAAGTTTTGGATAGAATTCCACAAATGTTTAATGCAGTACAGGAAATTGAATCCGAAAACAACTGCACCAGACCATTTATGGATTTCGGTTTGCATGAATTCGAATTGCTTACGAAATTTTCAAATTGGCGGACGTAAAAACAACGTGCCGCCTTCACCCATCTTTCTTCGCGTTTTCATAACTATAGTCCTAACAGACTTTAGAAAGTTCGTTAACTTTCAATGGAATAATTACCGCGCGTAAAAGCTTGAAATTGAAAAAGTTAATAGAAAAAACGATGTTCAAAGTTGGAGGATTGACTATTACAACGGGTGAGAGTTGCGAAAATTTTCCTGAAAAACTTAAAAACCTGGAAACTTTAATGTTTTAGTTCAGCCATTTCAAATTGTCTCAAGAAATATACTATCACATTTTAATATAATTTCGTATTTTCAGACCGTTAACTAAAATTATAATGGCAGTAATAGCTCGACAACGCGAAAAGTATTGGAAGCACAAAGTTGCCGATTTGCGAATCGCGCGTAAATTAAAACGTTGAAAAAACAGGTTTCACAAGGTTGCAAGAAATTGAAGCTCAACTTTTATTCATTTCAATACGTAAGCAGCAAAAAACTTGATAAATATATAGGAAACGAAACTTTTTCAAAAGTCGCAATTATAAAAACTAAATTTTTTATACATGTACAGTTGTCAACTCTCAATTTTGGTTGGAGACTTCCGTTTTCAACCAAATCTCCGGCCTTTTAGCTCATGTCTTCTGGCTTTGTTACTCTCAATAAATTTTCTGGTTTAAAAAAAACTTTGCTTTGGTATTAGAGTTAAATTTTCGGCTACTAATCTTATTGCTTCACCGTCATTCATTACAGTATTTTATAGTGCCCGTTTATAAGATCGGAAACCCCCTCACCAAATGATATGCGATACATAAGAATATTAAACAAAATTCGTATTTCGCGAGTCTTACTTTCAATTTTCACCATAAAATACGGGAAAATTTGTTAGATTGAAGGAAATAATTATTTTTAAAGTCTCACTACACTTAATTATTCATTTCCCATTGCTTTTTTACATTCCAGTTTTATAATAAATGAAGAAATGGGGTGCCAATGTGTTCGATAGCAATTTTTAATGAATTAAAAATGAACTTTTAGAATTTGTTTCTTTATTTATTTTGGTTTACAAAAATATAATCTATTTTGAAGATTAAATTAAATTTTATTGAGAGCAGAAGAGAAAATAACAAAGAAATTTGTGAAAATTTTGCGAAAAACTTTCCTTGTGATTGCAAAAAGTAATCAAATCTAAAGATACAAATAATGTAAAAATTGCACCAATAGTCCTTGAACAGAAGCTTGAACCTACACTTTTGAAAACAGCAAAATATGCTGCTACTTTATCTTAATATGAAACAATTATATGAAACGAAAATACAAAATAGTGATTTTTTTTAACAGCACTGTGACTACAGCGCCTTTATATTTTTTCCAGTTGGAATATTATGCACTTAGAGCTCAATGTTAAAAAGAGAATAAATTTATACTTTTAACTACTTCGTGTCTAATTGTTCTCCAGTAGTAATCCATGAAGTAACTGATTTTGAAGCGTGGCAAAAGTGTCTTCTGTTGAGAAAACTTCATTGAAAAATCACAAAATGATTGGTGTAATTCGTGTTAAGTTTAACGTAACATAGTAGTTAAACTAAACGTAGTAGATAGTAACCACCCATCAAGCTGCTCCATTTTTTCTTTTTTTTTTTTTTGTGGTAGATTGAAATGTTTTAAAGTTAAGCAAAGATTTTGTTTTGTACAGAGAAAGGTTAAAAAGCAGTACTTAAGGTTGCAAACAATTTCCTAATTTTTGATTTTTCACTTTATGAGATTGCTAAATTTATGGAACATGAAAATTGCACATTTCTGAAACTTGCTCGTTACTTTAAGTGTCCTTCTTATTTTGTTAAAAAAAAAAGACAATTTTGATTTTTATCTGAATTACCACTCGCTAAGTTTTTTTTGCTCATTAAAATTAAAAAAAAAAAACATATACATAGTGTACTTTAAACAGCAACAGAGTGCTAACATTGTATTTTATCAAATTTATAAAATGTTACACTAGAGTATATGCATGTGTACTAATTCTTAATTTTAATAATCTCCTTCAAGACTAGGTGAAATTTCTGACATAGTGCCATCAGAATTTTCCATTGTAGTCTCTAATTTAGAAGAAAGAATTAGAAGTTTAGCAGAGGTAAATATTTTTTACTAGAGTAACTTGTTTTTTGAAATATTTTCAAATTTTTAAAGCACTTACCAAAGCAGTAAAGATACAGTTTTAACCCACTCATAAATCTTTCATATCTATTGACACACATTACAGTGGCAGATCCTCTATTTTTTTTCAAACTTATTTGGGCAAAAACTTATTTGTGCTGCCCTTACCCATCTTTCATCAAAACTTGTTACTTTTTATGACGTCAGTTGTATCGCGCTTTTTGTTGTCCCCCGACAAACGCGATAAAATAAGAGGTTTCTGTGTGATACTTTTCCACTAGTTCACAACCTTAATTTTTGGGAAAGAACATCTATTTGTAAGATACACAAGCAAATACCACTTGTTCAGAAATGACATTATGTAATTTTAAACTATTTACTTCAGTGTATCTCTGAAAATAAA
This sequence comes from Uloborus plumipes, assembly GCA_038373865.1. NCBI lineage: Eukaryota > Metazoa > Arthropoda > Arachnida > Araneae > Uloboridae > Uloborus > Uloborus plumipes. Next base: position 77,499 of record JAXGGA010002513.1, read on the forward strand.
ATGTTCGGATCTGACATTTTTTTTTCGTTTCAGGTAAGAATAACACTCGAGAAATTATTAGCAATGGCAAACAAATTCCAAGTGCCTAATAGATAAGAGCGTAACATCAAACATTTGAATTATGTGTCCAAAGAACTTTAAGAGCAAGTTTCAAGATCGTGTGAAATTTGAAGAGGTGCCTAGGACTTCTTTTTTATAACTTATGGCTAAAAAGGATCAAGTTCTTGCTCAAAAAATGTACATAGACTGTCAACTTCTGGTGCACAAGTGCCATCAATTTTATTGGAAGTTTAGGGCATGTAGCAATGATATACCACAAATAAGCAGGACTTAGAGTGGAAATATTTGTCTTATGTTATTTTAATTTGTGTGCTTTGAAAAGCAAGCTATACTGGTGAGCATGTATGTGATGAAAAAGGTTTATGCATTATAAATATCAATACAGATAACCATTGAAAACAAAACATTTTTAGCTTTTCATTCAATGATAAATATTTTTTTAATGTTTCAAGTGTATTAGTGCAATATAAATTAAGTGTTTTGCTTCACTCAAATGTAGAAGTTTGAAAATTTAGATTTTTTTAAATTGTCAGCTAAATAGCATTATTATACCAGAAATAATCATTGGGTGTGAACAGAATACAAAATATGAAATTTGAAGAAATGTTAGCATTGTGATGAATTGATTAATATTGATAATAGCTTTAAGAAACAAATTATAAGATTAATGTCAAGAAGATTAGCACATTGAGATTTAATATTTTAGCATTGTAAGGATAGGAGGCATTTAATTTCAAACTGCAAAAAGAGGAAACATCAAAGTGCACTTAGTGAAAATCTCAAGCTTGCTTTTGTCTTAACGGTGTTATCGAAGTTTTACATTTTATTTAAAACATTGAAATTATAAATAAAGTCCCTTTAACCATGAATATTAGTAGTTACTCAATGTAGTCAATTTACATGTGTATGTTTTTTAGAAACTTACATAGGCACTTTTTCATATGTTATAATACACAATACAACAAATATAAAAGTTTGGAAAACATTTTAAATGAAAGATCGTTCATAAAAGAAAAATAAACTGCTTTTTCCTTTTTCTCATTATTTCTTTCTTCTAAATTGCTCTGTGTATATATTTTTCATTTCATGTATTTTTAATGTTTTTAACACAAACAATGGGTTTTTAATACACAACGTTTGGCTAGGGAGGAATAAAAGCAAAAATAAAATTATTGGGGCTAATTGAAAAAACTAAACAGGGGTTTGCAAATTATCTCTGTAATTACTGGCATATTTAAATATACAACTCTCATTTGGTAACTATGCAATCAATTCTTAATTGTTATTTGCATGCATGAACTCACATCTTTTTATACTGAAAAATGTATTCCTTGTAACTTTACAACACATATGCATTTTTTGCTTTATAAATACTGTTGTACACATTTGTAATACTAAACTCTTCTCCCTCTTTTTTAGTAAAATTTACCAAAATGCATGTAATGAATGCAGGGAGAAATGCAGCTATTAGAGAATCCAGTAATATGGTTTTGCCACTTGATGCAGTCAAGTTAAGTCATAAACCCACAAAATGCGATTCTAACATCAAACTCAAGTATTCTGCTCATGTGTTTTTTTTTTTTTTACAAACATGGATTAAAAGTTTACTTTAAAATATACTTTTTTACCGAGATAACAAATCTTTTTCAAATCTTATTTTCTTTTTAAAAAATTCTACGATCTTTCAATATCTATAGCTAAATACTAGTTTTACCAGTTTTGGAATTTTTTCCAGTTTTGCAACTAGGTTTTTTTAATATTGTTGAATCCCTAACTATCTGGTAAAATGTTAAAATATTTTACAAAATATTAATATTAACTTTTTATTTACTGTTGGGGCTGTTTCTGTCTATGTTTAAAGAGCATTGTATTATTTAAAATGTTAAGAAACCCCAGCAGGACTTTGAAGTCCAGTTTCATAATATTGGTTGTTAAACTGTTGGGCAGTAACACAATTGGATATACAATAAGATGCTTCATTTTTACTTAAATTATGTATTATAAAAAAAATTAACTTAAAAAAAATCCAGCACAGTAAGAATTGAAGTTTTGCTAAATAACTGTATGTATAATACTACACTTGTCATACTTTAATCATTAGTTTTAGCAACAACTGGATAAGAAAGGTAAAGTTACATTTCAAATTCCAACAAAAATCTGCATTAAATTAGGGGTTAAAAGAAATTTTCTGAAACGAAACTGTGATTTGGATGTTCTAAAATGTATAACTTTGTATGAAGTTAACTTTTAACAGCAGTAAAATATGTTTCTTAAAGAAATCGCTACTTTTTGCTATTCAGATCCTACTTAAACTGTGTTTCAGGTATGGACTTGGACAATACGATCCTTATATTCTATAAATCATGCATGTTCTCAATCTAAAGACACATCAACTTTCTTTAATCCTTTCTGCTCTATATATGTATGACATATTTCCTTACATTCCATGTGCAATTATTTATTTTTCAAATTCTAGAATAAATCATTTTCAGAGGACTGGAATGATTCCTTCTTTATCATCAGTTTTTGATAATTTCTCTGACTTGAGGTTTTACAAATTTCGTCTATCTCTGCACATGTGTGCCTAACCCTTCCTCTAAATTAACTTTATGGAGCAGCTACAGCTTTCAACCAAGGAAAGGGGAAAATAAGTTTAGCAATAAGTTTAGCAACCAGTGGCACAGCTAGGGGTTGGCAGGAGTGGCCTTTGCCATGGGCGCAGCAGCCATGGGGGCTGCATTTTGACAGATAAAACAAAGCACAGTTAAAACAGTTTTTGGAGGTCACAGTGACCTCGGATAAAGGCAGCAATACAAGGCCCAAAGGTGCAATTTCTTCGCCCATGGGTTCGCCATAGGTACTAAACCCCGTTGGTACGCTACTGGCTGTAATAGCACCTATTTTAAGTGGCCATTGGCGGTCCTGAATTTAATTTTCTACTTTTTGAAATGCTTGCTAAAAAAAAAAAACATTCCCAACTTCCCCTCCTGAAGAGTAGAGCATTAAATAATGAGTATTTTTTATTTTCTTTCAACTTTTCTAAACTAGAATAAAAGGAGGATATTCTTGTGTTTCAGTTGCTTTTTCATTAACATAGTAGTTTTTGATCATATTTTGGCTAAAAAAAATTGCCATAGTTGCAATTGTTTCAAAAAAAGTTACAATAGTAGCTTTTTTAATCACAAGTGGCAACCCTGAATGTCATACTGCAACAAAAATAGGAGACACTTATCTAATATCCAAGTCCTAAATATAAGATTCTAACATTCTAGAGCAAAGTGGTTTTGAAGCACGGTTGATCGCTACCAAAGAAAAAATGGTTATTAGAACACACTAAACGCAAAATTTTTAGAGTTCTGTAAGATACATATAGAAGTTACAGCAAATTCGAAGATGTCAAAAGTGATTTGGGGATAGCCGAAATTGTTAAATGGCTATTATGAACGTACAAACACATAGATAATACAAAACAGCAATCTAAATTGAGTTACGGATGATTAAATATAAACTTAAGTGGGGAATTTTTCATGCGCACAATGTTTTATTTACTTTGTACAAAAGGAAGAAAAAAAAATCTTAAGATGAATAAAATTCTATACCACATATCCAATAACTGAAATTATGAAAGTTACATGCAGTTATTTCTCAGTTTAAAATTAGTATTTTGCTTCCATAGAGAAGACATTCTACTGTGGTAACAATACAGGGTGATTCAAAACAAGTGGTAAGGTTCTAAAGATGTATATTTTTAAGAGTAAATGAGGAAAAATAAAAATTTTTTTTGCAAAGTTCAATCATTTTCGAGATGCTATATGTGCCATCAGTCTGGCATTTGAATGCTATCAAACATCTACATACATATTGCATGTACAGAGTATGCAGTCACAGAAGCAATTGCTGACTTGATTCCAGTTTTTAGTCGGTCTGAACTAGTAGGTATAAGAAAGTTATAAGCGCAAGAAAAAAATCACATGGTTTTAGGTTTGGTAACTTAAGGAGATAGTCATACAGTGTTAAATCATATTTTCTTATGCTATTTTGACTAACTAAATAAACACATAACCAGGGGCGGCCCTAGCGGCGGACATTCCGGACCCCTGTCCGGGGCGGCAAATTTTAGGGGCGGCATTTTGGCTCGAACATATAAAATAAATTTTCTGTAAGGAAACGTACAAATTTTTTTTAACAAATATCATTTTTTTTGCACTTCGGAATCCTGAAAGGTATGAATATAACGATGTTTAAGCTTGTTATTTTAATGTAGCCATTCAAAACAACATTTTCGGCTATTTCAACATAGAGTATTAAAATAAACGAATATATATTGATAACATAAACAAATCCTTAGAAACTATAATTGTCAATGGAGACATTTTAAAAAACAAACTACCTACAGCAGATAACTTTAAAAAATTCAAGATTTTTAAATTGTTGAAAGAAGCTGGGGTACGTAAAATGTAGGTTTTTTTGGGAGAGAAAAAAATCTCAACTCATCAAAGGAAGCGCCGAATTTTACCGAACGAAAAGAAAAAAAATAATAAAATGTGTGCATGCATAGATACTTACATATGCTAAGAAGAGATATTAGGCATCATTGAAAAAAATATATAAAATTATGCATGATTGTAATATTACAAAATTGACTCACTGTCTAAAAATTTTCCGAAACATCAGTAGAAATTTGCCGAATATGAAATTTTTTTTGGGGGGTCATAGTGTCCTCCCACCGGGGTGCCCCTGATACCAGTTTTGTAAAATATATAGAGAGAAAAATGTAGAGAGAAACAAGTCATATAAATACGCTTGATCTAGCACAAAGGTCTTCCAACTAGATTCTGGGAAACCCTAGGGTTTCTTAGATATTTGAACGTAGCTCAGCTAGTGATCATAACAATACTTTTTCAACGGTACTTTACCTACTACTTCTGATATAACAAGCAAATTATTAATCTCTCAAGGGCGTATTTAAGGGGGGGGCGAGGGCCCCCCCCCCCCCGAAATCGAGAAAGATTTTTTCAGAAGTAGGTGTTCGGTTCGTGTTTGCTCAAAAGAAAATCCTTAAGAAAAAAGGAGGCGCAAGCCGAAGGGGCGCACAATGATAAGTTTTTTTTTTTTTTTTATTAATAATCAACAGCGCCGCTGGATGAACTGGCGTGCGGACATAGTTGACCCCCCTTTTTTTTATTATATAAAGAAATGCAGCGCGCAAGTCTATTCGCAGAGCACAAAAAAGGCTGTTACGTGGGAGAGGAATCGGTCCAAGACAAAATCCCCTTGCCTGCCGCGAGGGGGGGGGGGCATCCAGTGAGGAGAATTTCCCGAAACTCAACTGAAGAAAGGGTGTTTGTTATCTGTAAAGCCATTTTCTTGTCATCACCCCTTCTTTGTGGGACAGCAAACTGTTTGTCGGAAAAAGGGAAATTGATGAGAGGTAATCAGACTTATAACTTCAGGCTCTGTATTTCCAAGTAAACAAGGCCCGCAAATGCAATGCCACACATGGCGACACAGGGCGACACATGTTTTACCTTCAGGGAAACTAGTGGGTAGAATTCTAGACTTGAAAAGTTCCGATGAAAGTTGATCCTTATCTGTCGCAAAGTGACCGAATGCTAACGAGCAGTATTGATGGATTGCCAGCAATTAGGATGTCGCTTGTTCAAGTGTCCACACAGATGACATGGAAAGTTATCCTGGAGCTATTGTGGAGGGTGAGGGGTCTAAGTCTATCGTTACAACCGGAAATAGGCAAAATACTATACAGAAAGACAAATTGGTTCGAAGGTCCACTCAGTCGTTTTCTTTTATTGGGTCCCAACAACACGTTTCTCAACGAGAAGATTCATCTTGAAGAAATAAAGAAACTGAAAGAGATTAAAAAGTTCTGAGGTAAGTTTTACATTTTCGTATTAGTTATAAAAAGGGGGACTGAATTTTCCATTCTTTCATTATTAATTTCAAATTCCTTTCTAGCAATAAATTGGACTGAGAGTGTTACGCAAATGCCACTGAAAATATTTATTTCTTCTTATATGATAAATTATCAGAATTCTGTAGTATGCGATTACGCATTATTTATGTACATAGAAGTAAAAACGAAAATTAAGAATTGGTTTAGTTACTGATATGGAGGCGCACGGGGTGGGGGACATAAGTTTGAGATAGTTCGGCCGAGGGGGCGCAAAATTAAAGCTTGGCCTAGGGCGTAAATAAACGTTAATCCGACCCTGGACAAAGCCTAAAAGCAGTTGTTCCTATCAAGAATCATGGCGTAAGTGGCGCTATTGAATTATTTTTAAGGGGCGTTTTTAAAAGTTTTTGTTTTCTTTTTCTTTCACGTGTGGCTCTCGTTTTTAGAGGGATCTTCGTGGAATTCTTGAATGATAAGTTTTTGCTCTTGGGCGTAATGGGCACCTCTGCTAAAAGTAAAATTTTGAACCTTCAGTTTCAAAAAATAGAGCTTAAAATTGAATTTTTGAAGCTTCAATGCCGCAAAGTTTCGGGGCACAGCGCCCGAATCCTGCCTTTTCTCTTGACGGTGTTAAAGATAACCTAAATAAAAATGTTTTTAAAACATTAATTTCGAAACATTTCGGGAGAGAGTCCTTGCTAATGTTACTACCAAAGATGGTCTAAAGTAAAGATGGCTTAAGGTTTCAATTTTGAAAAAAGGTAGCATAAATAATTTTAATTATGAAAAAAGTAATGGAGGGAATTTTAAAACTTCGTAATTTTCTATATTTTCCAAAAATTACAATATTTTAATTCAATTTGAAAATTTCTACTTGTTTTACAGTAATAGCGAAAAAAAAAACTGGGGGGGGGGGGGGCTAAGCTTGATTATATGGGCCCCCTCCGAAATAAAAACCTATATACGCCACTGTAATCTCTCATCAAGTTATCACGTAAGTGTGCATCAGCTACAAGTGTTTTTTAAATGATAATTTTACAAAATTTAGATAATTGATTGTATATAAAAATTTAGGACGCATTATATATTTTTAATACTTACAAAAACCCATGGAAAAAAACAATGTTGAGAGAAATCTTTAGTATATACTTTTTAACTTAAAACAGATATTTCTTACAAAGTTAGTACAATCTGTGAAACTAAGCAATTCAGTATTAAAATGCCAGAGGCTACAAAGTGCAAATAAAGTGCCTTAAATATAATTGTTCTAGATTTCTTGAAAACAATTAAATAAATCTTTGAAACTCTTTGAAAAGTGCTGCAACTTTATTTTTTATCAAATGCATTAAGAATCAATTGCCCTTATGGCCGAGATGTTACTCTTCTGTTTTTTAATATTCACACCATTTCCTTTAAATCATTCAATGCATTTTATTTCTATTGATCATTTTACATTTAATTCAGTGTTATGTTAGTCGGTAGATTGGAGCGACGGTCCAACACTAACTTTATATCGAAAGCCAATGTCGGTTTTCTTTTTTCCTCCCAAGCTCTTTTTCCTTGTTTGTCACCGATGTATAGAACCACAAGCACAAGCAATTTTTATTTTAATTGATTTTAATTTGCAAAAGAATATATAACTTTTAAAAGGTATTGTTTGACTATTTTTCTCCTGTTATTTTTGTTGTCTTAGTTACCCTTTATAAAACCTCAAAATGCAGAATTTTAGATTTATTTTCCAAATTTTTCCCGAGAGAGAAACTCCCTACCCCTGAATTTCCAACTATTCTATACTTTATAAAAAATAGTCACTGCATCATTCTCCTCATACTCATCCGTCTCCAAGATCAATAGAAATGAATGAAGTAAAAATAAATAAAGACAGTATGAAGTGCAAAAAAAAAAAGGGGGGGAGGGCAAGTGCTTTTGAAACAGCGAAAATAAAGGACAAAAATAGCCTGTTTTGTCTACAACAAAGTTTTAGGGACTACAAAAGGGGAATGCCGGATGGAAGGTCCAAAACCAAAAGGTCCACGAACAGAAGATCCACGTCCAAAAGGTCCGCGGTATAGAAGGTCCAATGGCCATAAGGTCCAAGGAACATAAGGTCCGACAGCCAAAACGTCCACGAACAGAAGGTCCATATTTTTGGACAGCGATGGCATAAGGTCCGGATTTGAAGTTTATTTCTGAAACTTCTTGAGCTAATTTAAATATTAGCCATAGAACAGAAGGTTATGTTGAAACATTATTCTTAATGTCGTTATATTATTCCGTCTTACTCAGTCCTTATGGGGGGGGGGGGGGGGTGTTTCTCATTCTGAATGATAATGCTCATGAATAGAGCATTAATTAAAACGCTAATGAATGTAATTGTCTCTATTATTTTAAAACACAATAAAATAATAGTTATTTTATTGTTTGTTTTTCGTATTGGATGGTTATAATCTATTTAATTAGCTTACAATCCCCCCTTTCTTTCTGCTTCCCTTGTACAACATGTTTCTGAGAATCTAATGCTAATTTTAGCCGACCTCCTATATCTAAAATAGCTTATGGCGATATTCGGTTTAAATCTGACCCTGAATATAGGATTTTATTTTGTCACACTGTTTTTAATTCACAGCACCTATTTATTGAGTTGTATTCATAAGCAATTTATTTCTATTCAAACTTTAAGAGGGGCGGCATTTTGCCTTTTTGTCCGGGGCGGCAAAACTGCTAGGGCCGCCCCTGCACATAACAAGTGGGGCTCATAGGATAAGACTTGAAACTTTATAACACGTCTTTCATTATGCATTCTTTGTTCAGGGACGTCATTTAAAGTTTTCCACGGGGGGGGGGGGGGGCGAAGGGTCCAAGAACAATGCAATTTCATTGGAAAACAAAAAACCACTCCCACTTATATGTAAATACATTGATTTCTCAAAGCCAGGGGGGGGGGCAATTGATCCCCCCCCCTTTTCCCCTCTAAATGACAGGCCTGTCTTTGTTATAAATGAAATACTTTTCCTAAAACTATTTTAAATTTAGAACTGATCATACAAATAAATTATGAACACAATGAAACATATTCAAAATCTCATTGATGTTTAAAGAAATCACAAAATTATATGGAAACCAAAACTGAAAACCTTTTATTTATTTCAAATTTAAAAAATATAATTTCAAAATTATTACATGGATAGCAGTTTAGGATGTTTAAGAATCCTAAGCATATTGAGAACCATAGAGAAAATTTTTGTATAAATATCCTAAATAAATTTTTGAAAATGAAATGTATTATTATACAGACAAAATAAGAATGTTCATTAAATATAGTAATAATAAACATTTACTTCTCGTTGGTTTTTGCTTCTCTGTAATAACAAAATGTATTAGAAAACTAATTTATGACCTTGTAAAAAAAAGGATCAGCGTGAAAACTGACTGTCATTTTAATTTTGAAAGAGTCACCTGAATTCCCAAGTCAAACAGAAAATGCATCATTTGATACAAATGGAACATAGAGTAGAACAACAATGACATTTCATGCTGAATAAAAGCAATAATTAAATATAATAAACTTTATTAAAAGAAACAGTCAAATAATATGCATCATCAGATACATGATTAACCGTTTAACGTCTGTATGGATGATATCCCTGAGATTTGGGAAATGGTGGAACTGCATTGTCATAACTTGGGCCTAAAAAAGTTAAAAAAAAAAAAAAAAAACTAAACATCACTTTCAAAGAAAAAAAATTAAAACATGCAGTAAAATTATTTCTATTTTTTCTTAAATAAAGAATTTTTTAAGATATTTTTTAAGCTGAAAAGAAACATATTTTAAGAACACTTTTATATTATACTAGATGCGTTGCCCGGCTTTGCACGGTCTACCTTGAGAATAAAACTTTTGTCACGCGACGCGTGTCTAAAAGTCCCGATTAGATTTTCAAAGCGTCGATATTTTGCCAGCATCCAGAACGAAAAATCTGTTATGTACCCCATACTACTTCCTTTTACATGGAAATTTCTTAGTAGATGCATTAAGTGTTAAAATAGTGCTTAGAGTGAACAAGATAATCCCCACTATTTTTTAAAAGCTAAAAGGCACGTTTGTTGTCGAATATCAAATTGCTACATTATATCACAATTAAATATTAAAGGCTAAAATCTTTGCAATTGTTCCGAACAAAAAGGAATTATTTGCCTTGTTATAATCATCATAGGTGGGCCTCGAAAAGCCATAAAATAAAATACTTTTAAGAAACAAAATAAGAAAGAGGGAACCAACAATACATTTAAAAGACGTAGCTACAGCAACGCAATAAAATTTTAATAATTTGATCAGAAAAGAGCTTTTCGAACTCAAAGTTCAAACGCCTGTAACTTTTTTCTAGTGGAGATAAAAGCTTGGTTATTTGACTAAGTCGAATCAATTCTGGGGTTAAAAATATCACTCTATCCAATGGCGTAAAAATCAAAACTGTGGAATAATTAGTTTATTTTTTATTGATGGTTTTAATGAACCAAGTATTGCTTGAAATCGGGCGAAGCTTTGCAAAAAGCAAGTTTAAAAATTGAATGACTCGCGCTGTGTTTAAGTTAGAGAATCAGAACAAATTGCATAGGACAGAGAAAATTTTTCTGCTTCCAACGATATATAACAAAAATGTGCAAGTAATTTTTAACCCCAATATTCGGCAATTTATGTGAAAATTGCCCTGAATTCGAATAAAAAAAGAATCGCTTATCGAATCTTTTCAAACATAAGCCCATGTTTCAATCTGAGAATGTACCTTTCATATTCAGCAAGAATTTTCAAATTGGTTCAGTGGTTCCGGAAATTACCCGGAACATACATACCTACAAAATTTACCCTCTCTCTTTATAATATTAGTAAAGATATACAAGAAAGATAGCATTATCTATTGAAACTATTACAATAATCCCAGTTTAAGGTACAGTGCTTGATTCAGCCAAACCAAAATGAAAATTGCTCAATTTCTATTTTGACAAATAGGTTGAGTTTTTGAAAAAAATCTGGTATGGACTCCACATTACTTCCTTTTACGTGTAAATTTCTTAGTAGTTGCCTTAAGTGTTAAAAAAGTACTTGGAGTGAGCAAGGTAATAATTCAAATATTTACTCCCCTAATCTGTCACAAAACAATGCTAAAAATATTTTACAATGGTTAATTTTCTAAATATTGCTGATTTTAATATTCAGTGAATTTTTCCGCAAAATATCGCCAAATGAACCCCCCCCCCCCCCAAAAAAAATCGCCAAATTTGTTGCCAAGTTGGCATCAAACACTTGGCGGCCAAAAGCTTTGCGACATATCGCCAAGTGGTCGTGCCAATTCATATCACTTGAGTCTGCATTGAAATTAACACTGATTTACCCCCCAAAAAGGGGTTATAACACCCCTTGGGAACATTCGAATGCAACCACAAGGGGAGGTGCACAACTAGACCATCCTCAGAGCCTACATACCAAGCTAGAAGCTTCTACAGCATATAGTTTTGAGTTATGCGACACACATACGCACATACATCCGCACATACAGACGTCATGAGAAAACTCGTCTTAATTAACTTGCGGGTGGTTGAAAAGGATTTTTCGGCTGCTTATATGTTGGTAGGTACATATGCACGTGCTGACAGGTCGAAAAAACTACTAAACATTCATTTGGGGGTGAGCCAAATCAAAATTTAGACTCAAATTTGAGTGATTTTTTTTCGCGATTACAATACTTCCTTTACTACGTAAAAGGAAGTAAAATTTTCTTCTAATGCTCTGCAGAAGTACACACAACTTGAAGCAAATGACTAAATTGGATAGCAAAAATTTTCTATAGCCGGGCAAAGCTAACCTGACAGCATCGTAAAAGCTATGAAGGACCTAATCGCACAATTTTTGATTTATCATTGCGCCACTTCTGCTCTGGTTACCATTATTGGCTATTATTCGCTTAACCTTGCGAATATTAACGTTCAACCAGAAGCACAAAAAGTCTTGCGTGAATTTTAGACGAGACAATTTAAACGTAAACAAGAGGCTGGAAACTACTTTCAAGATGAGATTTGAAAATTTAAATTTTTATGCAGCAAATATGAATCTATGAAAATCAATTCGTAACTTTTCAGTTACATGAATGTCACTTCGTGAATTTCTAACCTCGGCAAGCATTTTTCATTTTCTTTAACGCCACTATTATTTGCATGAAGATACCAAATGTTATTTTGTCTTCTTAAAAACTTTTCAACTAAACAAAACGTTTAATAAGATAAAACGCTCCATAAAAAAATCGCCAAATTTAAATAAGCAATTTAAATTTTAAATAATTCGCCAAAAACGAAATCAAGATATCAAATAACGTATAGAAATATTACAACAATGAAAAAAATAGCATTCAAATTCACCTTAAAATTTAAAATTATTTGCCAAATAAGAACCCAAGCCATTAAATAAGCAGAAAAGCTATAATGTGTATTAAAATAATACACACATGCAAAGTTAGATACATTAAAATAATCCACCAAATAATTGAAATGAACAATCAAAAGGAAAAATAATCATTGCAAAACAGTAAAATGTGATACCTGAAAATAGGACGGAAAATATGACGTTGATTCAAACGCTATTTTCCTATTCCCGCCGAAGTAGAAAGTTAAGAAGTCGCCTAGCTATAGCCAAGTGACACCTATAATAGCGATGCCGCAAATTCCATAAAGTTCTGGCCCTATCCTCCCAGTTATCAAAATATTCTCACCCAAAAAACTGGGCCAAAAGAGCTATGAGGATACAAGGGTTGCAATAAAATTTAAAAGGAGCCAATTCCCGCCAAGCGAACAAAGAGTTTTATTGGCCAGAAGATAAAATGACATAAAATTAAGTATGTCATTATTTCCAAAAACAACAAAATATGGTGTTTGAATGGAATCATTATGCCTTTTCTTACTCAATTCTAAGATTAATTAACATTTTTTTGAACAAAAACGAAGTTTTTAACAGGTCTGTTAATGATTTATAGAGGAATCATTTCTATACGGCGGAACCTTACTCGCTCAGGCTTATTGTACACTGCCAGGTTAGGTTTGCCCTAACTATAGTTACGGTTTTTTGTTAAGGACTACTAAAATTCAAGTATTTAAATCCATAATATTGATTTAGCAATGCTTCTAAGCTACTTTTTGAAAAGTTATGCTTTAAACAAAATTCTGCTTATATTCTGGGTTCTATAGTCCCAAACAATATGAAGATAGACAATATAGTGGGTGAGCTTCAGTGAAGGTTACAACAATCCTGTTTCACTCCGAATCATCACATCCACATCAGGACATCTTCACCCAATAAAATGCAATGTTATTTTTCCAGAGAATATTGCTGGATACTTGTTCTTAAGCATGAGTCAAGTATTAAAACATTTAAGATAATAGGATAATTGGAGGGGGAAATTGTTAAGGATTTCTACAGCAACTCAATCTTTCTATTTTTTAGAACTTTTTAAAGACCATAAAAAGTTATTCGAACCTAAATTTATTGCATGCTAACTAGAAAACCTTTCAGACCTTAAACTTAAAAATAGAAAGGGAGAAAGAAAATAAATGTTAATGTATATGAGATGATGCATCTATCATAATATATGAAAATAAATCACCTAAAATCAAACTATCAGTCAGTAAACTGCTACATAGTTTTGTGCCAACCAATTTTTTATTGTAAGTACTTTCATGTTAAATGCATTTCACTGCATCGCAAAACATGTTATTAACCATTAGATTGCAAATACTAAAACAAAATCCAATTTAACTACACAGTGACAATTTTATGGATTGAAAAGGTATTGAAATATTAAACTTTCTTCATCAAAGTACATGTTTGGTTTTAAAATTAATTTTTTTCCACTACCTAATACTAAGTACTTGCAAGAAGCCTAAGAATACTAAGTAGTTGTAAGAAGATCATGTCAAACTTTTTCTGTCGGTAACAAGTAATTTTTTTAATGTATTTTCCTCTGTTCTGAAAAAATTCAATAGCAGAAGATCAACAGTGGAACTAAACATCTATCAGTTTCATTTGTAAAGAAAGTAAAATACAGTCAACTCTTGATAATTTGAAGCCTTATTAATTAGAATATTCCTTACCTCGAAGTTTTTATAGGGTCTTAAACTCTTGAGAAGACTGTGGGAACATCCCATGACTCAAAAGTATACGCCAGTCCCTTGAAACTTCGAATTATCAAGAATTGACTGTTTAGACAACAATAACTTTGTAAACCATTCATAAAAATTTAAAAGAAAAAGTGACAACACAGATTAAATACTTTCAATTTTACAGATTTAAATCAAAAACATACCTTTGGGTGGAACTTTAGAAGAAAAGTCATCATACATTTTTGCAGATCCATAAGGTTCTTGAGAGTAACCAGCATTTGAATCTAGAAAAAGGGAACTTTTACAAACAAACTGTTTTTTTTTTTTTTTTTTTTTCCCCCGCCTCAATCAAGATTTGGGAGCAAAAACTGACAAAATTTGGATGCAATTGTTTCTAAATTAAGTGCAGTTGAAAATAAACGACTAAAGCAAAATTAAAGCAATATTTGTATCTCCCTAATTTTACAAACAAGTGGACAAATTAATACAGAAAAAAATGTGTAATTTATGTTTTATTGCATTATAAATAAGTTGAACAAAGAGCAATAAGTGATGGTCTCTTTACATTCACATTTGTATCCAAATTAATTTCAATTTGAAAAGGTGCCAAGCAATTTCCCCATTTTCTGAGAAGTAACATGAAATTTTATCATAGTAAAAAAGGAAAGGGTACATCATACAATGTTTAAAAAAATTCTAACATTTTTTGTCCATTTTGTTTGAACTGATTAGCATTGTCATTAATTTAAATTAGTTGGTAAGATATGGAACAAAGTCTAATCATTACCATATGGGCGGCCACTCATAGCTGAAGATGAATTCTTTGGTCCAGGGAATGTAGAAAAATTTTGAGAATATGATGTCGTAGATGACTGAGAAGGATTATTCACAGGTTGATGCGCATAATCATAGGTAGCCATTGAAGGAATGTTAGTTGGCTGAGAACCTTATAGAAGCAAATTTTATAGTGAGATTAAATGATACTAATAGATACTGAGTATATCTCTGTTAAAAAACAAAATAAAATAAAAAATATTGGGGGAGAAAGGGGGGGGGGGAGGAACCATTACAAAATCTATGAAGACATTTTTTCTTCAATTTAGAATTTAAAAGAATTGTTTCATTAACAATGGAAATTAGCATTACATTAAACAGAAAATTTTCTATAAATTGAAATCAAAATAAAGTAAAAGATATGAAACTGCATGCTCAACAATTTGAAAAGTAAACATCTCTTTTATCATACATATATTATTAAAACTATTGACATGTGCCCATCTTTGATTGAATTATTTGTTTTCATTTTAATGATTTATACACACACATACACACACACACACACATATATATATATATATATATATATATATATATATATATATACATATATTTAAATTAATTTTGCTATGAAATTAGGAACTCAGGTTTGCACAATTAAGTACCTTTTATTTTATTTCACATGTGGAAACAAAATACTTTTAGATCAAGCAGCATTGAGAAAATTCATAAACAAAAAGTTTACAGTAAAAATAAATCCCAAAATAAAAAGCACATCAATTTTAAGGATATAAGCATGACAAAATGAGAAACAAATACAAACTAAACAAAAATTGCCAAACAATTGAGGAGAAATAAGAAAGTTTATTTGCAGATACTATAACTACAGTCAAAACTTAAGTTTCTAATTTGCAATCTTTCTTTCTTATCAGTGGGCTTTGATAGAATAAATCTATTTTATGTAAACTACATGTGATGTTTGAATTCAAAAAGCTAAGTCAATATTTGAGTCATATCTTATTGTCAATCAGGCATATGTCAAATTTAACATAAACTGCATCCCACCAATTGTAAGCGATTTTCATTGCAGCATCTTGCTGTAAATTTCAACTAAGGAGATGCTCAAATTAAATTTAAATGGATGGGTAAAACACACCTATATGTACTTTGTTATTCTGAAAACATTTTTCAAATATTTAGCACTCCCCTCTGCAGTTACCTTTCCTGTTCTTCAGTAATTATGGAAACTACTTAGCTATACTAACATTCAGTAGTGTAAATAAACAAGGATGAAAACTAATGTTGATGTAATTCATAATAGTTAGAGTCGCCTTTACTTTAAAAAATTGTTTTCAAACTATGATTAAATTCTATCATATGAGTTAGTTTACAAGTGTACCATTTTAATAATGCATGGAAAAAAGTTTAATGAAATTACATTAAATGAAATTCCACAAGATTTTTTTTTTATTTTAACAGTGTAACTTTTTTAGCTACACATAAAAGATTTTTAAAAATCCTTTTCACTTCTACTTTTAAAAATCAAACAGTGGCAAGAAGAAAAATGCTCTTCAGTATGGCAAACATTTCCACAGTCAGGAATTAGCAACATTCTAAATTACTGTTGGTCCACTCATCCCAGACCAGTAAAATTCACCTCGGACCACCATAAAAAAATAATCAGTGGTCCGTGAGACCACCATCCATCGAACAACCATGAACCGCTTGCAATCTCGAATTGGCTGTGCCTTTGCAGGCAGTTGACTATAAAACTGAAACAAGTGCTTGTTGATTCGCTTTCTTCCAATAATAACTTTGTGCATGCTCTAGCAATAAAAATCGTGTTTGGCAAACTGCTAACATACCACCCAAGTGTTTTTCCTGGCAATAAGTACATGATCCAGCATTAAAAGAAGGAGAGCATTTGACAGGCTGCCAGCATACCTGATAGCAAGAATTTTTGTTGAATTCAGCAAATTGCCAGCATGCCTAATCCAAAGGCATTTTTATCTTTGTCGAAGGTATCTTGTATTTGGTTTTTGGTGAAGTGAGTGCAAAAATATTCTTGTTTCATTTTTTAAAACTAATATTTTTAAAGGGTTATCTCATACTTATTTAGTTTTACAATTTAAAAGATGTGGTTAATTATTAAGTGTTAAATTAAACACAGACCAGTGATATTCATGTTCATTGGTTCAAAGGACCAGTAAGAATTTTTAATGATTTCTAACACTGATTAGCAGTACATGACATAGAGGAAATCATTCAGCAGTTGCTGTTTGTTGCACGCTTTTATCACAACCCTGTTTGCATTTTTTTATAGTTCGCATTTCCTTTTATTGTGTGAACTTCTTTCAGTCTATTAGAAATTTAAATTACCAACCTACATTTTTGAAGTATTTTCAAATAATCTTCTTTTTATAAGAAGTCTTTTTAAATAGCACAGTATTTGCAAATAAACTTTTGCAGATAAAACAAAAATAAAACTACCATAGCTTGAGTAGGAAGGTACAGAATACTGTGAAGCAGGCATGCTATTATAAGAAGGCATGGTTTGGCCATAAATATTTGCACTAGGCGCAGCAGCAGCTGGAGGGGCATAACTTTGATAACCATTAAAAGCATTTCCTGTAAATAAAGTAGGTCAAATTTTAAAATTCTATGGTTGTTTTTTATGCCTTTTTCAAGCATTTAATGTTTCATATTTTTGTATGAAGTAGGTAAAAGAAAATTTAAGAATACTTTAAAGGAGCGAATCATAAAAAAGGGGACATTTTGAAAAAAAAAGATTCGTATTTAGAGAAAATAAATTATATAAGAAAGAGAAATAAAATCTATATGAATTAAAAAAAGAACACATTCAACGTTTAAGCATTTTCGGCTAGTACTCATCATTGGAAAATTCTGTAACTCAAAACTAGATGAGCTGCACTAAAATTTATTAAAATACATTTAAGCTTTTTGCTTTATGAAACCATATTTAACATATAAGGGCTGTACATCAGTGGTCGGAAGTAGCGCGCTACAAGTAGCGAAACTACTGTAGTAGCTACATTTTTTAGTAGTTTGTAGGGTAGCGCACTACTTTTTAAAAAAAGTTGAGTAGTGAGTAACGCGATACAAAAAACTAGTAGTTTGTAGCAATTTCTGGAAACTACTTTTAAATTAAAAAATAAATAAAAAAATTTTAAAAAAAGAGAGAACGAAGGAAAAAAACAAGGTTTAATTGACTCTGACTGGTGCAAATCTTGCACGAGTACAGCAGCGGATGCAATGAGAAATAAGATCCATAAAAATGTGAGCTGATGTTAGATATATCATTTTGACGGAATACATTCTATCTGTTCGATGTCATTGATTTATTTGGCATTATAAATTTTATATTCCTTTGAATAATTTTCATGCTCTAAATATTCCCTGGCAAGAAATTAAAAAAAAAAAAGGAAGTTGAATTCATTCAATCTTTAAACTTTTGAATCCTTTCTTGTGGCGAATATTAGTAAAAATTGTTAAAAAAATTTAAAAAGGACAAATTTTAACAAAAAAGGAACAAGAAGGAAAAATAACAAATAAATTCAAAGACAATTCCTATTTCTATTCCATACTCAAATGAGTTAATTTATCAATGTAAACCACTTTTCAAATTTTTTCGGTCAATCCTCAAATGGTGCATGCATTTTATTTATTTATTTTTTAAAAAGTAGCGAAGTAGCGGCTAGAATTCGAAAGTAGTTTGTAGTCGCTACATTTAAAAAAAGTAGTTGTAGTTGTAGTTAACTACATTTATAACAAAGTAGTTGTAGTTGTAGTTCGCTACAAAAGAAACTTAGTTTTTCCCTTAGACCATTAAGACATAGACAAGCCATTCCATTCAGTCGCTAGTGTATGCTCTGAAGCAGGGATAAGGGTGACAGGTTTGACGGGAAGGGGAGAACATGAAAGAAATTTGCCGTCTTGTACCACGTGGTTGATCCTTTTGGATTTGAGTTTTCTTCCTACCTAGGGCACGTGTCCTCGGTCATTCCAGTTCTTCCATTGCTTTACATGGTGTATTCCTGTGCGCATAATTGTAATAAAAGAGCAAGAAAAGGAGGATTTTCGTTTCACAGGTATGCAACTATTCTCATTTGTTACATTTTTATTTTAAATTAGTAGTTTTAATTATAGTAAAATCAACTTTTGTAAAATCAACTTTCAACTTAAAAGACCCTTTTTCCGTTTCCTGACTTGAACGGGGACAATAGGCTAAAAATAGTTTGAAACACATTATACATTTAAAACTGCTAGCATAATTTTTACAAACTTAGTATTGTATTCATTTTTTGAAGGCATGAAGTAATGAATGAATCAGAAATAATACTAGCTTGCATTGCAAAAAGAAAAAAAAAGTAATTTCCATTCGTTGCAAAGAACAAAACTGCAAAGCTGGAATTTACCTTGTTTCGAAAACAGGTTGAAATCGACTCTCTTTCTAAAGGAGCGCAACCTTTAGGATCATTTTTAAATCGGCATAACTCAGTAATTTGTAGCAGAAATTTAAAAAAAAACACTTGTCCATTAATTTATAAACTATACGCTTGCAAAGGATGGAAAATAATTGTGCCAAAACATTTCTGGCATAAGGTAATAAATTAAAATTGACGACTCTTAAAATCTCTACGAGAATCAACACAGCAGTACGAAACGCTCTTCTATGGAGATCTCAGTCACGTGGTTCCCCCCGCGAAGATCCCTGCCTCAACTACCATGCCTACTTGCCTTATCTATGTCTAAATGATCTAAGGTTTTTCCAACCACTGCTGTACATGAAATAATGGCTACATAGGTACAATGTTTTTAATGAACTTACTAGTACAATTGTATTACATTGCTTCTATGTAATGACCAGCAAAGCTTATAACCTTTTGCCAAATGCTTGGAAACCACCGGCAAGGTGTTGATTGTTGGTGTTAATGACGGACCACCTGTTGTGCGGAGTGCAGATGACACATCATCCAATCGATGGACTTGGGGGCGTTCCTTCAAGTTCAGAGATAGATCAAAGTCACTAGAACTCATGTCAGTGAGTAGGTAGGGTTTTCCGAAATTTCCACAGCCACCGTTGCAAGAGGACAGTAACATTACAACATGCTACTAAATCTTCATTACGTGCAACATCATTTTATGACCAAGACAGACCTTTTAGTATAATTTTTGGACATTCTATCTACAGTACTAAAAGGAAACCTTTTACAGTGTCAATTTGATCATGAGGAATGGAGAACCAACCTGTGAGTTGCAAATCTGAGTATATAGTAATACAGTTTTGCAATGGACAATCTTAATTTTAAGCAGCATCTGCTGACTCCTTTTTGAAAACATGTTTTAGAGTAATGAAAATTAAGCTCTTCCTTTTAATGCCACACAACAACTAACCTTCCAACTAGATTAACTTTATCTTTCACTCTACACATCGACAATAGTGACCGACACCTTACTGCTCCTATATTTTGTTTGCTCATGCTCGCTCTTCTGCGATTTTCTAGGCAAGGTTAAATTGCCATTTCTTAATTTACAGGGTGTGTTGTGTGTATCACCTGCGTGCATGCATGTTTGTGTACACAGATACACTGTACAATTCAAGAAAATTTTCTTTGATCTAAGTCAGTTCTGTCTTAAATATTATATGAAAGCTAATCAGCTATATATTGTATTAAAAATGATTTTAAGCTAATGCAGAAATGTATCTATATGAAACTGCATAAATTAGTCACCTTCATTAGTTCAGTATCATAATTACTGATACTAAGAACCAGTAATTTTGTACGTAAGATTTCTAATGCTGCAGTATTGTTTTGAAGAGATGCTCAATACATAGTTAGGAAACTAAAATAATTTTGCAATTTTCACACAACAGATTTTACTTTTGAAGAAAACTATTTAAAAAAAAATGAAAATTACTTGAATACCTGGCTCAACATATGATGATTGTGCTATAGACTGATTCCAGTTGCTCTGAAAATTAGGTGTTCCCATGGCAGATGATCCAAATGGAGGTTGATAAAAATTCTGACTATTCATGTGCGGCTGAGCAGGATTTCGTCTATTATTATCTCTGGCTTGAGCTCTTTTGCATTCAATCTTCAAAAGAAAACACACATTCTGTCAATTTCTGCTCAAAAAAAAAAAAAATAAAAATACAAATTTGCTATTTATTAACAGCTACACATTTCCTGATCAAGGATTTTTCACTTTTGGCTCAAATAAAAAGTAAACAAGTACTAACATTAAATTAAAAATTTAAACAACCACCGACCCTGGTTGCCAATCCCATATTAAAACGAACTTCGCTGGTCGTAAAGCATTTTAAATGAAAAAATACTTAATTATTTTCGAGAGGATGTGGTAAACACTGAAAAGGAAAGATAATCCTTACTAGTAACATTCGCTAGTCGCAAAAGCAGAATAAAGAGGAAAAATTAAAAATTCTTGTATTAATATTTTTAATTGTAAGCAAATAGAAACTGGCAACAGATAAATATTTTAAATCATTGAATTTTCTTTCCTCGTCGGCCAACAATGGTTTCCATTCAAATAAATTTAAGCTTTATATCCGCATTTGCTAAAAAATGTTATAACTCGCGTTCTATAGAACATGGAAGATTCAATTACATCGTATCATATGCAGAAAATTTTTCTCTTTCATTTGGTGCAATTTGTTTAAGTTCTGAAATATGTTTTCACAGCTAAAATCTTGAAAAACCTTGCAAAGGTTTTTCATTAATATCTTGGTTAATTAATATCATTCGAAGATGCAACATAGCTAAGAACACTCTTGATCAACTCCCCTTTCAAACAAAAAAAATTTTTTAAATCGGTCCATCCGTTTAGGCTGCAGAGTGCCACAGACAGATACACATACACGTCAAACACATAACCCCCCCCTTCCTTCGTGTGTCGGGGGTTAAACAATAAAAAAAAGAAAACGTGCAGGTTCCAAGATAGGAAGCAAAAATAGCATTTGGAAACAACTGTTCAAATGTTATTTATTAACAGCTACATATTTCCTGATCAAGATTTTTTCCCTTTTTACTCAAATAAAAAGTAAACAAATAAAAATAAAATAAAAAGAAATTGTACAGGTTCCAAGATAGGAAGCAAGCACGGTGATACTCAACATAATCTTTTCATAAATCTTAGCTAAGATGCTTAAATTACTATTACTTTCAAAAATACTCAGTTTTAATCGGCATTATCTTTCCCCGGTAAATGCATTCCTAGGGGAAAGGTCTCTCTAAGTCACACATCAACAAGCATTGAAAATTATTTGAAATGTTGACATTACTGAAAATCCTTATTTTAAAAAATATCAGAAGGGTTAAGTAAATTTTTGATTTTATTACACAATGATTATATGGTTGTTTGAACAAATTCCACTTAAACCATTTTGAAAAAAAATGAAAAACAATCATACAAATTAAAAAATCACTATACCTGTTTGCCATTGATGTCAACATAATGTAAAGCACATACTTGATCGGTACTTTCTTCTGATTCAAATGATAAAAATCCAAATCCTATTTTCAAATGAAAAAAAAATGAAATTACATCTCTTCACAATAGTTAAAAATGTCTTTTTGAAAAAAAATTTAATAAGTCAAAATAAGTTTTAAAATAATTATGCCACACAGTATTAGGATTATAATTTCAAAAAGAAAAACATTGCCTGTCAGAACTCAATAGCAATTTAAATACAGAATCAGAAAATGACAATTATTTTGTTCAATTCAAAAAAAAAAAATTCTTGCATTAATGACACTGAAAATTCTAACAATTTGGGCACATTCAGCACAGTTAAAATATACGTGTTGGAATAAACTTCCGATTCAAATATTTATCTGTTTTCCATTTTTGGTAGTTTTTCTTTTATTTTCACCAGTCGTAAGATAAAAATATTCATGCGTGATATACTTACAGCGGCCTTTGTCAATATTCAAGGAAGTTATAAGTAGTTCATGGCTGCACCGCAACTTAATTTCGCCTTTGTCCATCAATTCCTGATGAATCTCGATGTTAAACATTTAATTAGAAAAACAGGCTTTCCTATCATGCATTTGAAATCCGTATAAATAAATCAAAGAATATAAATGTGTGTGTATGTTCCCTATACAAATTCAGTTTGCATTGGGTCTGGACCCAATTTGGCATGGAGGTACTTGGCCACCCGGAAAGGGTAGTAAGGGGGTTTTCAAACGTCAAAAAAGTACCGATCTGTTCAAATTTCAATTTAAGGACTCAAAAATGGCTTAAAGTCTCTCTTTCTACCCAAAATAATTCTAGGATTTTCTTGATTTTGGTCTCATTGGAAAGTTTTTGAAAAATACCTTTTAAGGAGATTTCTTTCCGAAGGCTTTAAAAACTCCTAACCTCTCAGAAAAAAGATATGGGTATTTTTAAGTTTGGAAATATCAATTTTAAATTGGATTTAAAATATAGTCTGCATGAGTGTAAAAGAAATTATTGACAAGAGAAAGATGGGCGTCTTTTTCTTTTTTTTTGTGAACATAAACGAATAAATTTCTTGCTTTTGCTTTTAGGCTTTTCCTGTAATGGGGGGTTTAAAACTGTTTTGGCAATCAATTCACTTTTCATACTGTGAGCCAGAAAAATATCCGTTTTAATCTAATTAGGACTTTTAGACACGGGTCACTTGAAAAAACTTTTATTCTCAAGGTAGATCCCGTGCAAAGCCGGGCGACATAACTAGTGAATGAATAGTATTTGAGAGGAATAAACAGCAGGAATATGACGTGTCAGAGGATGTCCTGTGGTTGTTTGTGACCATTTAGTATAATTATTTTTGAACAACTATATTTACTTGCTATTGGTGTTGCAACAGTATTTCAGGGTTTGCGTTTACCCGCTATAGCAGGTTTTTTACGCAAATTTTTGTAGAACGGACGCAACATTCATGCAGTTTCGGGTCCCTGGGACCCAAAAATAAGAGTTTATGCCAAGAGAAAAAAAATCCGATCAAAAAGTAATTTCAGACCTGTGAATTGAAAAACTCCAGAAAACTGGTGCTGATTTTATGCTGTATATAGTTGAATTTTTCAATCATTAAAGGAGGGGAAAGAATAAAAGAAGCCCATCCTTATCAGCTAAATGAATGACCCCCTATTGTGTTGGCCAGGCAATCCTAGTTCTAAGAACAGGGTTGGACACAGCTGTGACTTGGAGATGTCAATCACCCCCCCCTCCCCGCCCTATTCTTAAAAGCCTCATGACATTGCACATGTTGTCCCATTGTCCTTTCCTTCTTTTTTTGAAATTGAATAGTAAACATCATACAAGTACGAAATTTTCATAGTATTTTAGATCTTTTTTGTCCGTTTTTCTTTAGCATGTGGAAAATAGGCTTAGTGAATTTTGGCACATTTTTACTGATTGAGCAGCTATCTTTTAGCATCGCTTTCTGGTTAGTTATTTTTCTGATTATTTCCCAAATAGTCCCTAGTGCAAAGCCTACAGAGCTAAAATACAATGGTATTTTTTCCCTTGTCTTATTTTTGCCCCCCACCCACCCCCCCCCAAAAAAAAAAAAAAACCGCATTTGAAACATATTTCCTGCATGAAATTTAACTATAATTTTCCTCTGCAGAACATTTAGTTTCCTTTTGCTTAGCATGTTTTACTTTATCTTTCCATATGATTTGCTTACAGATTTTTTCAATAAACTAATCAACATAATTAAATATATTCTTAAGACAGAATTGCGCTTTCCCAACCACAAAGAATTTTTTTAAACACCTTTACACAAAAAATCAAATGCTGATTTTAAGTCTTAGAAAATAGCAGAAGATTACAATCATGAATTTATCCTTGTCTTTATTTATTGCCAGAAAAACTTGCTTCTTTGAATACAGCTTCTGGTGTCTTTGTGTTTGACAGTACTTACATCTAGGAATACATTGATGTCATGAATTCAAACATGTCCAATACCAGGAATTCAGATAAAAACCTTTTTATTTTGTTTTGTTTAATACGTTTAATATTAAACCCAATGTTAAAAAAAATTAAAGGTGCAATCTAAGTTATCTCATTGTAGCATCATTGATTTTTTATGCATCAAATTTTGCGGAAAGTTCGTCAATTTAATACATGAAATCAATGGATTATTGTTCATTTTTAGATAAATTTAAACAAATGTTTTTACTAATTTTAGTTAGCTGTGTCTAGTAAAAAAAAATAATGAAAGTTAAATTATACCTGCTAATTTTAAATTTGATTTATTTTTTAGTAAGTTTTAGTTATTTATTTTTTTGGAAAGAGTGTAGAAAAAAGCAACATATTGTACAATTTTCTACATATTATCTCCAAATGGAGTGCAAAATAGGCTGTGTCCTCCACCCCTTCTAAAGTAACCCTTAGCATAATCAATCTTTTGTAGCCTGCTATTTCAAAAAGGTTGTGCATCCCTGCCATAGATATCATTAAACAGTCCTCTTTCAAGAAAAGTTCAGAAGTGGCAATGGGAAAAGCAAATTGATAAAGAAATGAGGACAGTATACTGGCTTGCCAAAGAGCTACAGGAACAAATTTTTGTCTCTAATTGAATTGAATTATATTGATCTCAAAAACTTAAGGAAAAACTCCTTTATTAGTACTCATTCACCAAGTTCACTTATTTTCTATTCAAAAGTGGGCACACAATTAATAATTTTATTAATATTTTTATTTAAATATATGCAATGCATTTATAACCTTTGTATTTAAAAATGTTATTTTATTCAAATATTTCGGGACTCAATTTTTTCGTCAAAGGACTCACTTTTTCTTCATTAATGGGTCCATGGGACCCAGTTAGCAAATAGTTCAGCGCGAACGCTGGTATTTATTACTATTGTGGCTGGTTATACAGCTCTATCATGCATCAAACTAATTAGCAAACTTTACAAAGCATTTAAAAGCACATTAGGGAATAAGATAAAAAGCTCCCCAAAAACAACTTAGTTGCAAAAAAATAACCACCAAGAAAATCTTGAGCTTTTTCCCACAAAAAATGAGTGTCTTCATCCTAAATTCCAAAACTCCCACTTTAAAAACTTATGAAACCTATTTTGCCAAACTATTATATTCCCTTGTTTTCTTCCTTCATCACACCAACTTCCACTAAAATCTACCCACACTGCCAACTCTTTATCAGTATGGATAGATCTATTAAAATGTTTTCAATCCTGTTAAGCGGCAAGTTTTTTGCTCATCAAGCAACCACCTCATTTTACAAAGCTTCACGCCTAGCATGATAAAAACAAATTGCGAAAAACATACGTCCTCAATGGCTTACCAAGGATATTTATATGGAAAATCGGCACCACAACCCCCTGGGGGGGGGGGGCTGAGATGTCGTTCATAAAAACAAGTAGGGAGGGGATGGGGGGAGGGGGGGTAAAAGGAACCTTACGCACACCCTTGGTGCATAAGGAGCTTAATCCCAATTTCTCTCTGGCCTGTAGTCTTATCAAAGGAGAACACAATGAATGTGAAAAGTAGTGATTTTCTAACTTTTACTCCCCCTCCCCCTGATGGTCCAGAGAATTTTGCTTTAGTATATTTTGTCACGGGTCACTGGAGATTGAGTATGCCAAATATAAACCGTGGAGATCTTTATGGGGCTGAGACACAGAGGGGTGAAAACCCCGACTTGGTCTGTCCTGTAAAGATTCAATATTTTTTTAAATTACAGACATTAGGTTTTTTTGGCGTCGGGCAATTAGTTTTCTTGGTGGCGTGCATTTGGTTTTCTTGGCGAGTAGGACGGTCCCACTTCTATAGAATATGGCTGAATTTGAATGTTTTTTCTTATTTTTCAAATACATTACTTTCTGCACTTGATACAAGAAAGTAAAAAAGGAAAGAAAACCTAAGATATGTTTTAAAACACTCATTGAATAAATTTAAAGATAAGGCAGCCACAACATGTCTACAAATAGAAATAAAAAGCATATTCAATACAATTCAAAATTACCTCTACATTTCTTTGTTTCAGAATCCATCATAATTATGACTTGAGAAACCTAAATTAAAACATAACACAAGTTATTGCATATATTTTATTACACATATATTTTTTTTTTTTAAACTTAATTGAACACAAGTATGAGATTCAAGCAAACAACTAATTTTGAAGGATAAGGTATAGTAAGTACTTAACTCAATACTTAAAAAAATAATAATAAAAAAATAAAAAGAAAATTCTTAATCCACTGTAATATAACTTTAAATTTATATTTGACATCAATAAATTTATATAATTACTTTGCACTCTCATACATGTAAATTTTGAACTACGTGCTTTTAATTTTAATCATCAGGGTCTGATTTAAAAAAAAAAAGACAAATAATGATCATGTGAAGTTACAGCAGCTACTTTCCAGCTTTGTTTATTTTTACGCGAAGATTTTCATTTACTGATTTTTTTTCTATTACATCTACATGAGTGCAGAAAATTAGCAAAAATATTGCAAGATTACATATTTCATCTATAAACACAGTGCTATATCTGCTGCACATTTTTATGGTTTTAAAAGCCAATTATGAATGGGATGGCTGGCGACATTATATAAATCGATGACAGAAATACTCTGTATAAAAAATACATATAA
Organism: Uloborus plumipes; assembly: GCA_038373865.1. Taxonomy (NCBI): domain Eukaryota; kingdom Metazoa; phylum Arthropoda; class Arachnida; order Araneae; family Uloboridae; genus Uloborus; species Uloborus plumipes. The sequence goes on from JAXGGA010002513.1 coordinate 105,036, forward strand.
TAGCAGGAAGGAAAAAACATCCACTATAGATTATTATTTTTTTGTAATAAATCGTACAAGAGAGGATTGTATTTCATAAAGAAGGTATTTGAAAGCTCATGTAATCCTCAAATATTTTCTTACCACTATGCAAAAGTACAAATATAAAACTATTTCTTTGAAACAGACAACAAATTACGTAATAAATTTTCAATGAAAAAAGATGAATTACTTGTCCAAATTTCGACATGGCATTTCGAATGTCAGACTCTGTTATATCTCTAGGAAGTCCTCCCATAAATATTTTAGACTGATTTGAGCTTTTACCCCTCTGAAAGAAAATTCAACATATAAACTATTAAAAACTGTATACAAACTCACTTAACACCATAATACACAATTTGAGAATAATTTGCAATCAAATTTGAGATCATTATAGCTGAAAATTAGCGGTCGCCACTCGCCACGTGGCGATTAAAGTTGCAAAAGTGGCGATTAAAAAATGTGGCATCGATCGCCACCCTTGGTCGCCACTCTTGCTCAGTCACTCTAAACATTCCCAATCGAACCACATTTCCCCCCTCCTGTTCCGCACTACTTCCATGTATTTCTTTCCCCACCTCTTCTCCCCGTCACCATTCGTCATTTGCACTTTAAACTTTGAACCCTGCACTAACTTGATGGGTTAATAGGGCCCTAGTCGAGACCGCACTTTCTGAAATGATCAGGAACCTTTTGCCGCGGTTTTTAAATATAAATGTTTTGAAAAGAAGGAAATTGAAATGCACTGGAACATTCTTGTGTTAAAAACAGCACGATTGTCATTCCTTTTCACCAAAAGGGTTCATTTTTGCGATCTCTATATTTGTAAAACGGGACCGATCCGGGAACGTTTTACCGCGATTTTTAAATATATAAGCGTTTTAAAAAGAAGGAAAATGGAATGCAGTGAGCTTTCTTGTGTTGAAAATAACCCGATTGTTATTCTTTTTTACAAAAAGAGTTCATTTTTGCGATCGCGATTTTTGTAAAGGGTTCGATTTTACGATCGCGGTTTTTGTAAGGGTTCGATTTTGCAGCGACGATTTTTGCTATTTGTTGCTTTTATTTTGCATTATTATTATCAATAAATTTTGCGATGTAGCCGTATTACATTCTGTTTCAAAAGGATAAACACCATCAATCGGAAAATTCGCGAATTCGCAATTCCCGCAGTTTTCACGACGTCGGTCGTTTATTGTAAATATTATTATTTAGTTCACAATCAAACCATGCAAAAATACAGTAGAATGTATGAGTATTTACTTCTTTAGCGTCTGTTTAAAATAGTTGGACTGAATCTGAAAAATCTCCTCGTTTTTGAGTGTTTTTTTTTTCCAAAAGTTGTTTGGGAAAATTTTTCGGAAATTCTGCCCAGCGTATAAGTCGACCCCCTAACTTTCAACTTCATTTTTTGGAGTAAATTTTTCGACTTATACGCGAGTATATACGGTATGCATTTTTGTTCTATATAAAATGTTAGTTAAGTATTATGAATAGAGTATGAAACTGGTTAATTACTTTTGACTTGATCTTATTTATGACTGAGCAAATGGGTAAATTTTGCGGTTCATGTTGAAATATATAACAGTTTGAGATGTTGTTTACAAAAAAAAAAAAAAATCATAAGGGTCCCTATGGTTTGCAAAATCAGTTACCAATGCTCTAAAACTGAACTTTTCCTTGTTTTAGGTTGTACTTAAAGTTTAAATTCTTTTCTGTCTCTTCTGTAAAATTTTGTGCTTTTGAGTTGTATCACCTTTCTTACGTGAGCGATATTCTGATACTTTTTTTCGTTATTCATAAAAAATTGAAACATAAAGTGAAGCACCGTTTATACAATTTTAAAGGGACTGTATAAAGGAAACATACAAATAAATATACAACATGTTGGTTTACATCAATATGTATTGAACGCTTCTGGAACCCATTTAAAAAACATATAAAACGTAAAACGTATTAACAGTGCTTTGTTAGTTGCAGTTTTAAAAAGTGGCGACTAACTTTAAAAAGTGGAGACTAATATAATTGAGTCCACTGGCCACTGGCTACTAACCAAATTTCCCAGTTTTTAGCTATAATTTATGCACACATTTGGTAGCATATTAATACCAAAATGTACATAGTACATACCAGGGTTGTTTGGTTTAAACCACGCTGGTTTAAACCATTGGTTTAAACCACGGTTTAAACCAATCGATTTTTTTAAAAAATCATGCGGTTTTTTTAAAAATTGGTTTTTTTCCAAAAATGACAAAAAAAAAAAAAAAAAAGGAAAAAAATTCTTCAAATGTTTACATTTATTTTATGCATACATTAAAAGATGTAAAATTTAGTTTATGCAAAGTTGTAGACATAAATAATTAAGAAAAAGATTTTTTTGAAATTTATTAAAAGTTTACAAAATTATGTTTTTTCAAATCGATATAACATTTCTCATTATGTAATATATTACACTGCCAAAGAGCAAATTTAGGCAAACTTTCTTCATAACACATAATTTACATGAATAATTAATATTTATAAAGGATTGCATATGTATTTCAAAATTCAAAGCAATAATTGTTCCATCGCTGATGCTGTTTCTATTTGGAAAGAGCTTAAAAAATATTCAGAGAGAAAAAATTAAGTAAGGATGTCCAAGAGTTTTCAGAAAGTAGATATAAATTGGCTCTGACACCTGCCCAATTTTTGGCGTACATGTTTGACCCAAGATATAGTCGAAACTAACCGTCTGAACAAGAGAAGAAAGAAACACTAAATTTTGCGAAATTGAAACATCCAAGCAACTCCACGCTTTTACTCGTAGTGAAATTCAGTGCAAAATCCTCACTTTTTGAGGAGCATTATTTTGATCCAAGTGTAATACAAGAAGTTACTCCATATGAGTGTTGGAAAAGTCAGCAAACTCAAATAAATGAATTCATCGATAAAGTGTTCACCAAAATTGAGCAGCTGATTACAGCAAAAGCCTCATCTGCAAGTGCTGAAAGAATATTTTCAACATTTGGATTCGTTCAATCAAAAATTAGAAACAAATTAGGGTTGGAAAAAGCTTCAAAGCTAGTTTTTTTTATTTAGGGCTTTTAATTGATTGAAATACATGTCTTTTTTTAAAATACAGTTTAGGGAAAAACTTTCTCTTGGTTTAAATTTGAATCAAAATGTTTTTAAAGCCACAGTAAATATAAATGAGCCAACCTACATATAAATATTTGAAATATATGTAAAATATTGTTTTACAATAATGCAAAACCAAACTTCACGTCACAATAAAACATGTAAATCCATTACATTATAAATTATTTTGTTATTTAATATTTTGAACAAAAAAACAAGTTTTAAAGCTTTTGCAGAGCCATAACATATGTACGAGCACTGAATGAATAATTTCAAGTGATAAAAATATTATTTATTCTTTTCTGAAGCTGATTTAACAGTAAATATTTGAATACTTTTAAATATAATCGGATTGCATTTTTCAATTTCTTGCAGAAGATGTTACATTTTCTGCAAAATATATTTCATGAAACAGAATTTGCTACTAATTTACTTTTTCTAAGGAGTCTGTACATTTTATATTTTGAATTCCAATGCTATTTCTGCTTACTTGTTTACGAAATCATAAGGTGAAACTTTTCTGTTTAGATAATGCTTGAAAATATGCTCCCAGCCCCCCCCCCCCCCGTTTTTTTGATAATTATTATTATTTGTTTTGATATAATAAATTATGTTTTTTTTTGGATCATCATTACTTTTTGTCTCAACCTGCATCATATCTGCTTCTTAAAGTATTTCCTGAGAGGTCTATGCATTCATACCAATGTATTGATTGAGTTTATGTCAATCAATATTTTCCTATAAAAAGCTATTTTAATGATGTAATTAAATTAAAATGTTTTGCTCTTATCTCCTTAAATAGTCAAGAAATGTGGTTTTATGACTGTTGAAGATTGATTGATTATTAATTACACCAAACTTTTATTACTTTCTGAAAAAATTTTTTTTTTCAAAAGTTATATTAAAACTAAAAAAACCCGGTTTAAACCAAAAAAAAAAAACGGGTTTTTTGGTTTTTTTCAAAAAAACCCGGTTTTTTTCCAACCCTGGTACATACACATATTGTCGGCCACGCTTAAATGAATACTGTCGGTTCCAAGAAACATTATTCGATTAAGCGGGGTATTCATTTAAGCGAGGATCTTTAACGTTGCGTCTTTTGAGAGAAATATTCCGTTCTAGAATATTTTATTCATATAAGCGGGGTATTCGTTTATCCGTTACCCGATTAAGCGGGACGACAGAATACGAAAAAAGCTACAAAAGATGTTTGGCACAATAGTTTTAGCTTTCAATTTAAAATGCAATATATGTCATAACTTTTTAATCTATTTTTAATACTAATTTCTTCTACTTTTTTTTTTCTTACAAAATATTTTGTAATGTATCTATTTATCAAATTGAATATCTAGTGAATTGTTCGTCTTTGCAATAAAATACTTTCGGAAGAGTTTGTTAAATTATTTTAAGCAGCTACCTGTTAAGTTTTCCATTTTTTTAGGAATACAACAAAATTTTAGTACAATTTTAGTAATTTCAGGAGCTGTAAATTTTTTTAGGAAATTTAGGAATTGTAGGGGGAATGCAAACCCTGTTTTCTTTATAAAACAAATAAAAACCAGACTGTCAATTTTTATTTCAAACAAAAAATATATAATAATAATTTACAATAGTTTTATCTAATATCTTTAAACGAGCAATTCTTGCATATATATATATTTTGGATCTCGAAATTGGCTCTAACGATTTTGATAAAATTTTGTTTTTGGATAAAGTTTTGGTTTCTGAGTTTATCTACATCAGCATTTTTTCTGTAAAAACGCGAGTTTTGTGCCTTCATTGAAAGTTTGAGAAGCTTTTCTTTTGCCATTTTCTTTATGATTACTTTCATTGTTACTGTTTCATAGCAACCACGTTTTGTTATAACGATTGGATTTCATATTTAATCACATCAGCGTAAATTTAAATTTTTATGGTATTTGGCAAACGAGTTTTGGCAACACGTTAGAATTGTTATTGTCTTTGAAATTTAAAAGAGATCGATCTAAATAAAGTTAAAATTTAGTGTGGGCAGCGGTAGTCTGGTAGGTAAGTCGTTGGACTTGTAAGCGGAGGGTCCCGGGCCGATCATATAGAAGGAGCCGAGCCGATCAAAGATCCACAGTCTTCAGTAATGGTGGCTGGGGGACGTTAAAAATGTTCGCTGTCACAAAATCCTACAAGTGAAACAATACCTCTGGGGGTGCTGGGCCAAGGGTTTGCTCGGCCCTTGGGATTGGTTCAAAAATGAACAGAGCGCTCTTCAGGGCCCCATCCCGGTTAAACCACGAGTTATGGTATGTAAGGGGGGAACCCTGGAGTGTGAAGTGAAGTGAAAGTCAAAACCAACTGGAACCAAATGCGTACTGGAGAACAGGGACTCTGCATCCATTCTCATCAACCTTTCCCGCGCATTCGGCGCCAAATGAAATGAAATTGGGTGTGATTTTACGGTGAGCATGGATTAAATAAGGTTGTGTTTTTTTAAACAAATTACGGCTGTTTTAAATGCGTAATTGCAACCGAAGGCTTAAAAATGCTTTTCAAGTTTATCTAAATAGTACTTCACACTTTAGAAAAACACAAGTTTACAAACCTCTTTTTTTTTTTTTAACCGAGCGGGCTCGGTCCCCAGGTACTTGCTTTTTAATGGAATACGGATTGAAAGTTGCAGTTTAAATTGCAACAATATAAGGGTATACAAAGCATGTCATTTCTGTTCACTGATTAAAAAGAAAGAAAACACTTCCTCTGAGAAATCTAACATTTTTTTGTTTTGTCAAACATAAAGAAATATTTCTTTTATCAATATTGCTTTTTGAGCCAAAAAAGAAAAGCACCATAGAACCGATTGAGCGATATAACAAGGGGTTACTGCACAATGTAAAAATTTACATTCAAATACTACATTCCCATTTATGGCTAAAAGTTTAGCAAAATGTTGAATTGCACACAGTACCTTATTTCGACTTTATACAAATTACTGTTGTGAAATGCTTTGTATACACTTCAGCATTAATAACTTATTCAAAGGAGAAAAAAAAATACATTTAGTGCATTCAAAATATTCACAAGTAATTAAGAAATATAAAAAAGAAAAAAGGACACTCCAAAAAGTAATAAATAAATAAAATATAATCACAAAATACACACATCAAATACATAGCAACTCATGCAAAATTGCATTTCCCCAATCAGAGCCTTTTGCAGAAACCAGTACCTGCTAATGCTAATAAATTTATTCCAAGAAAATTATCAAGTTTTAGCTTTTGAAACATGAAAAGTAAAATTAAAAAAAAAAAAAAAAACTTACTTTCTGCATACTTCGAGGAGTGCATTCTTTTGCATCGATCTGAAAAAAGAATTATGAAATCCATAAATATTGACATACAATAATATGAAGTTGGGAAAGAAAAAAAAAAACTGAACAATGCAAAATATTGTGCATTCAGTTTCACAGAATAAAAATAAATAAAAGTGAACACTGTCTGATGAATAAACCAGAAGAGATACCAATTGCTTCAATGACCACCTCTTCTGCTTTGTAATGAAGGTCAGGAAAGTTTCATAAAAATTAGGAATAACTAAATTAATATACAAAAATGTTATCATAAAAAGTTTTCCCTCTCCAAAATTAATACTTATCACATAATTGTACAACAAATAACAGCCATCAATTATTACATTTAGAAAGTAAAATGACCCCGGGGAAAATGCATTATTAGATAGAATAAGTAAATAGGGTAAGAGAACTTGGTTTACATTTTTAAAAATAGGTTTATTTCCATTCCATTTTTATAAGCAGAGATACTATGAATTTATACTGATTGTATATAATGATTGCAGTTCTTGTTTTAATTCTGATCCTCTATGCCAATTCCAGCTGATTCAAAACTTTTAAAAATAAATTCTGAATTTTTAATCTTTAAAAATTTAAAATTTATTTTTTCTTAAAATAATTAAAACTTTATTTACTGAATTTGAATTTTTTACAATGTCACACCATTTTTTAAAGCACTCAAATATGCTAATTTTCTTGTGGGCCCGGTGATACTTCAATGCAATTTTTGTCTTTAAACTTAAATAAGCCAAATTCTGAGTGTAAAGCAAAATTCCTGTCAAAAAAAAAAAAAAAAAAAAAACTGCTCCCACATACCAATTATTCAGATGGAAATTTCTCAGTAAAACTCTGAAGTTTTTTACAGGGTTTTATTTATTTATTTTTTTCAACTGAAAAATGAAGTTCCTTCAATCTGCAATCTTTTTTGATTTAAAAACAAAAAAAGCTTTTGTTCGGAAATAAACAGATGCTATTTTTTTGACAAAAGAGAAATACACTTTAAAAGTTTACATGCATTGATGATTGTACTTAATCTGCTATTTTACAATCTAAAAAAAAAAAAATAATAATAATAATAAATAAATATTATAAAGACAACTTTGGCAAAGGCAGTTTTTTACTAGCATCTCCATGCTTCTAAATTTTAGCATAAGTATCCATTGTATTACTATTTCATTTCCTTTTCTTATGCTGGTACTATCAGTAAACATTCCTCCACATACTTGCCAACCTTCGACAGAAAAAAAAAAAAACAGTAGATTTCACTAGATGACCCAAAAGCAACATAATTCACTTTAAGATCATAATATTATGCAGGGTGTCAATGATTTAAATCAATTGATTTAAATCAGTGATTTAAATCAATTGAATTTTTTTAAAAAAAATCATTGATTTAAATCACTTTTTATTTTAATCCTTATAAAATTCTCTTGGACAATCCCAATTTCATTATTTTTTCTATTTTCTTTTAGAGCTTTGATCTCCATCTAATAACTGGAAAAGTAATCCTACTCATCCCCCCTCCACAGATGGTGGAAGGTTGCAGTCCAAATAATATGTATGCACAAATAGTGCTATTTGTTTTGTCTAATATGTGAAATGAAGAAAATACATGCAGATGCAGAGCAGGTGTTGCAAAGATTGAATTGAGGGGGGAGGGACATGATAGGATGTGTCTGATATACTTTCAGTGAAAGAAAAAACAAAAACAACCAGACAGAAGATGAATTTTCTATGCCTGGCATTAGCAACTGGGGAGGGAGTGGGGGTGGCAGTCTTTATCAGTGGCTAAAATGGAGTATATTCCAGCTTTATAAAACAAAAGCAAAATAAAGAGGGGGGGGTGGCCGAATGAAGTGAGGATTGGGTTGAGCTTGCTGCCCCATTTGATTTTTATCCTAGCTAGTAGATAGGATTATTTTAAGATTGGCTCCTAACACTTTTTTCTGGGTTCCTTACTGGTGAAGCTTTACTTCAAAGGTGGTTTTGTATTTTTAAAAACTTAAAGGTAAGTCGTGCATAAATAAAAATTAATAACTGAAGTTTCTAATTTTTTTTAAAAAAAATCAAAAAAATCTGATTTAAATTAAAAAAAAATCTGATTTAAATAAAAAAAATCCGATTTTTTTATTAAAAAAAATCATTGATTTTTTTACACCCTGATATTGTGCTTCTAAATACCAAGAACATTTAATTTAAAATGAAATAGGATTTATTTTATTTTATTTATTTTTTGAGATTTAAGCTAATTAGTAAGTAGAGATTAGGGTAGAGAATGGGTTAATTAAAATGTTAAATATTTTTCGTTAATAACTGACATGATCATAAAATTGTTAAGAAAGTTTTAAAATAATAAAAAAATCCTTAATTTAAGTAACTCAAAACATTTCCCGACTTTGCATAATTTCACCATCTATATTCTTTAATTTTGATGTTCCATTGCTATTCTAAACGACTGTTATCCATTTTTAGAAAAAATGGAGCATTCTTGTTTGACTTCACTCAGATGCAACTAGAAAAAATTCCCCAGCATGGGAAAATGCCGACTGGGCATGTCTTCTGCTATATGTGATATAGGGAAAGTTAAAAATAATGGTAAGCACAAAATTAGTAATATCAATGCAGTAGAATCATACAGTAAACCAAAATGGGAGACTTTTATGGATGCAAATGTAATCTGATTTGGAAATGCCTAAAAAGTCGGGACTGCACATAAAGTCTGCAAATTTTAAGTCTAATACATAAAAGTTGGCAAATATGTTGACATAATACTATTGAAGGTTATGGTAGCAGAAAAAACTAACTCGTTTCTAAGTTCCACATAAGATCAGCAGTAAATAGTTATGCTTGCTAAGAAGAGCTGATAACAAGGGCCAGATTTAGAGTTGGCTGTTTCAAGTATGGAAGCAAGAGGAAACAAGTCATTTTTTAAGATTTTTTTTATCATGCTTCTTTTCCTAATGTATAAAGCCATGTTTTCTTTTTATTTTTTAATGCTCCCTTCTATCTTTTCTTGTTTTTGAGGAAGAGCAGTATCAGGAAAAGGATGTGGGCCTCTCTAAATGGCGTGTAGAATATCCCAAATTTCAGTATTAAAAAGGTTTTTCCGCCGTAAAAAAATTTCTGAAAAGCGATATCAAATTTTGCATTTTGAGGCATTATAAGTGGTAATTGGAACTCCAAAAAACACCAGGGAAAAACTGACTAAGAACACTTTCAAGCAATACACTCCTTTACAAATAAAATTAAAACAAATGAAAATTGTTTTTGGTTTGACAAATCATTGATGCTAGCAGATAGTAAGAGCATTTATGATAAAAAATAACACATTGACACACATTCACATTGACTTTCGGTATGGTTAGTTTTTTTCATTCCCCCAACCCACTATCAAACACAGCACTGAATTAAATGTAAAATTGCGTCTAAAAATTGAGTTTTATTTACTCAAAACAATTTAATAGGGTTACGTCCAAACCCCTTTCTTTCCTCTTTAACCTTTAGGAGCCGGGCGGTACACATGCTGTACCGTAACTCTCTTTTTTAGAGGGTGGGGTTGAGATTTTCACTCGAACCCTTTGGAGCCGAGGATTTTTTCAAGGTTTCATACGTCTAGTACGACAGTTTATACCTTCTCTTTTCAATTGAAAAGAAATCTGTGGTTCAACTGTCGTATTACCTGGGTCAAAAGAAAAATTACTAAAAAACAGCCCGGATCCAAAAGGTTAAGTCACCCAAAGATAGCCTAAAATACCTTCAACGTAATAACACTTTCAGGAGAGAACCAGGTTCGTAATTTAGAGTTTTTACAGGGGGGGGGGTGCAACACAATGTGGTGCAAACACAATGCAATTTCATTGGAAAACAAAAAACCATGCCCACTTATATGTTAATACATTGATTTCTCAAAGTCGGGGGGGGGGGGGGGAATTGACCCCCTGCCCCCCTTAAATGACGGGCCTGGAGTGCTCTAAGTTTGCTAAAGATGGGTCAAATTTGCATTTTAAGACTCCAGCAAATAAATAGCAAGATATGAAACATGCGAGTCAAAAAAATTTATCTCAAGCAATATGTTGCAGAAATGTGAGAACCAAGACATTTGATGTAGGATTTATCACGCAGCAGAGTTTCGCACAATACCCAGCCCCTCCGCATTTGTTAGAAATATTAAAATTCAAGGCTTATAAGTACTTTTTTCCAGAAATTTCCTAGGTTTCCAAGTATTTGAAAATGAAATTTATTTTTTCAAGTACTTTTTTTTTGTTTTTTAGGAACAAATAATGCAACTTTGGGGAGTAACAGGCCTCCAACAAATCAGGAGCCTTAAGTATTGTTTAGCTTATAGGCAAGTACAACAGATAAAACTAACTTGACTTTGTTACAAAATGTTTAAAAATAGGATAAGAAAAAATTCTTTTTTTAGCCTACTTTCCCGTTAAAAATAAAAGAAAGACGAAAAAGTATTAAAAGTAGCTTAATGCATCTAAAAAATATCACCAAGTCCAAAAAATATCGCCAAGTTAAAAAAATACAAAGGTAAAATGAATATCGAAAAATTAAAAATTTGAAAGTAGGGTATTGAGATGGGGAATTTGTGTGTCGGTCGGTCGGTCGGTCTGTCCGTCCCCCCCTAATAACTTTTGAAGGAACATACCGATTTGGACAAACTTTTTTGTGTTGGAAAGATCTCGGCGAGTACAGCTCATTCCCATATTTGATTTTTCGATTTGGACAATTTTTGGTTCAACTTTGAACCGTTCAAACAACCGGTACCGCGATGCTAACTTTTGAGTGAACAGTCCGATTTGAACAAACTTTTTTTTGTTTGAAAGATCTTTCAAAGGATACTTCATTCCCGTATCTACATTTTCGATTTGAACAATTTTTCGTTCAACATTGAACCGCTCAACCAAGCTGTCACCCCTAATATCTTTTGAGTGAACAGTCCGATTTAAATAAACTTTTTTTTTGTTCAACGATCTCGGCAAGGATACTTCATTACCGTATTTAAATTTGCAATTTGAACACTTTTTCGTTCAACATTGAACCGTTCAAGCAACCTTTCCCCACCTAATAACTTTTGAGTGAACCGTCCGGATGGAATAAACTTTTTTTTTTGTTTGAAAGATCTCGGAGAGGCTCATTCCCATACTTCGTTTTTTGATTTGAACCATTTTTCGTTCAATATTGAACCGTTCAGAAAAAAATTGAACATTAGGAATTTACGGGGAATTTAAGTTGAATGTTGATCCTGAACTTAAAGTCGGATTTCCTTCAAACTAACTTTGTAAGAAAATGGTTTTGATAAATAATGTTTGTAAAGTACTTTTCTGAGTAATCTTCTGTGAGGACTCTGATTCCGACTCCGACTCCGCAAACATGGCGGAAATGCAGGCTCAGAAAAAAAATTACTGACTGTGCAGACGATTTTTTGTTTATTTATTCATTTGTTTTATTTTATTTATTATTAATTTTTTTTTTGGCAGACAATGTTTTTTTTTTTTGGCAGACAATGTTTTTTTTTTTTTGTAACAAAAATTTTTCATTCACGAGAACATTTTATTCTTTATTTATATTTAACAACTGGCAACAGATTAGAAGTGAAATTCGAGACATTTTATTAACGGACGAGTTTTTTTTTTTCTTTCTTTGATAAAATGTGTTTTGATGCTCTTTGTACTTTTATTTATTTATTTATTTATTTTATTATTATTATTATTATTTTTTGAAAACGATGGAGGATTTTTTCTACGGCGGAACTGTAACAGTTACACTCTTTAAAAGGTGCGACAAAACTTTATTTATTCGTTAATTACTTTTTACGTGTCTATTTCATCTGATGAAAGGGGTATATTTTGCTTTTCGAAATCAGCTCTAAGTGCTAAAAAGGTATGTTTGACATAATTTTAAGTCTCAGATAATCAAGAGAATAATGATCAGATGCGAGAATGCCGATGTCGATGTACGGGAAAGTAGGCTCGTTTAGTTCTTGACAGAACTTCTTGTTTCTTACTGTGACGGAAAAAAACCTTAGTTTTCTTTAAATAAATTAAGAAAAAAATAAAAACTTTTTAAAATTTTCAAAATTTACAAATAGTACATTTTTGAATCAATTTAGAGGAAGGATTCAAGTGAACATTTTACTTAATTATTTTTAAAATCTGGAAAGTAGGTGAAATTTTTCAGTTTTGTTTTTATATGATTTTTAAAGTGTACAAAATGCGCACTCAACTTATTTTTTCACATTAAAAATAGCTATTGTCATATTTTCATTGAAAGGCAAGCTAACTGGACATTTATAAAATGCAAAACAATGAAATTAAGGATCCTGTGGGAAACAAATATTCATGAGAAAATGGATTTTAACTTATGTTCTCAGCAGAATAATCACTGCTAATATTCAACACCACTTTAATAAAATATAGAATAAAAAGTTAGTTACAGTGCGCCCATTCAAGTCATGGGGCTTAGCCTGCAAGACTGCGTTCACGCAATTAGGATCTTTAAAAGTCACAAATCCAAATCCTCGAGATCTACCAGTTTCATTATTTTTCATAACAACACAATCAACAATTTCTCCAAAGCGACTAAAGTAACTCTGGAGGTTTTCTATAAGAAAAAAAAATTTCTAAACAAAAATATTTTAGTCCTGAAAAATATGGAATGTTTTTCAAATCACATAAACACAATAATTACAGATACAAAATAAGTCAAGTTAATATCAAGAGAAAAGAAAGAAAAAAAGAGTTAAGAATCCAGTTTTAATTATTAAAAAATATGTATGTGAGCAAGAATAAATAAAGTAGTAGCAAAATAACATTCAGATAGGACTATCAGATAGCATTACTCAATTTTATGAAATGCATCGTTATGAAATTGCTATCCAAGAATTCAATTTTATCTGAAGTGAATTGGATCATTCTTAATCTTTAAAATTAGATAATATTTTCAAACTGCATTAAAAAAATCTTTATTTATGTACTATATTCATTCCACAAATATCAACAATATGATAGGTTATTCACAGCATTTTCTTTAGCTATATTATCTTTTTTTTTTTTAAACTATGATCCCATTCCTAGGACACCTATTAAATAACAAACATTATCAAAAAATATTTTTTCTTGAAATCTGAAATCTTTCTAGAATATATAGCTTCTTAAACTCAGTACAACATAGTATAAAGATACTGGGAGGTTTGTGAAACAAATTACTCATGAAGTGGGATAAAACAGAAACTGTTGAACAGAAATTTTGTTGTAAAAAAGGTTTTGTTTTTTATTTTTGAATACTATATGCATACATAACATTGAAATTTTTAGAGGCTGGCGAGTGATTTTTAGGGACTTTGATCTTATTTTAGAGAGTAGTTTACCATCCCTGAAGAGGATGAGCACTCCAAATTTAACTATCACTGAATCTAGTACACAAGTTAATAACTCCTGAATATCTTCAAATTTTCTCAGATTCTTACTTAAAAAAAGTACAATGCATAAAATATACTTTCCCTATATAATGTGAAAAGTTTTTGAGCTTCTAAACATTATGTGTTCAGTTACTAGTAAAAACAATAAGTGTCCTAAAAATATATGCACACAGACAGCCAACATTTTTAAATCTGGTCGATAGAACATTTGTACCAGAAAGATTTTCTTACTTATCAAGTGTTTGAACATTTATCATTAATATTATAAGAGAGAGAATCTAGAGAACTTCTAGAAAGTATGTCATAGCACTGTGTCCTTGCTTTTTTTGAATAAGAGCCAGTTTTAAAAACAGCCAGCAGTATTGCCACTTTAATCAGTCTTTGGAGGACAAAATTATTTCCGGTAAAAATGTTCGATATCATCTTGAGTTCAAATTTCAAAGGGTTTAATAGTAAAACATTCAAATTTTAAAATTAACATAATAGAAGTAGAAATTTCTTGAAACATACCCCTAGTTGTCTCCCAACTCAGACCTCCAACAAAAAGTTTCCTAAATAAAATATATGCATAAGCAGTTTTAAAAATAGATATAGAAAAATTGAATTGGATCAATATATTTATAATATTACTACTTCAAACACTTTGTGATGAAACATAATTATGAACAATTTGGAATCCCTCCTTTTTCATTAATAATAACTTGACACATTTACAGGCATCCATTTGCTATTTAAGTCTACTTTTTGCTAGAAATACTTCCATAAACATTTCTGAGAATTTTGAGATTTCTGGGTCAGCGTATATAAGTAGTCAATATATAAAAGAAAATAAAACAAGGTTCAAACTAATGGTAAGAACAACATTATTAAAAAGATTTTTCTGTACTTTTACCACAACGTGAAGAAATAAAAATAAGGTAGCTGTTTGATTTTAAAATACAATCTATGTACATTCAGTGCAAAACTATTTTTTTCAAAACCTGATATATGTGCTTTTAAATAAAAATTATTTTAAAGTTGAAAAGTATATTTTATTTCATATAACATTACCTAATTTTTAAGATTATGATACAATGTTAACAGGCACGAAAATTAATAAGAAACTTCAGACACCTAATAAGTAGAAAAGCTATTTTTAATGCCAAATAGTGAATTAATGGTTGAGAAGACATCTGACAAAAGCCAAATTGTTTACTTCTCCCTGTTTTTTGTATTAATAGTCTATTACTTTGCTAGTTTTATTAAATTTGATTTGAATCATATGCATTTGTATCGATTTGATTTTGATTTTACATTCAATCATGAAAGATTTTTGGGGAAATAATGCTCGAAACATAATAGTGCATAATTTTTTAAACATTAATTTCAAATTTATTATATTTATAAATGTGAATTAATTAATAATAAAAAAATTGAAGTATTTTTGAAAAAATCAATTTTAATAAAAACAATTTGATTTAAATTTTCAAAAAATCCGTTTTCTTAAATTTTTTTC